>VXAB01003086.1:245952-402208 GCA_013399175.1 Odontophorus gujanensis | reverse complement strand
TTTTTTTTTTTTTTTGTCAGAGTGATATTTAACTTAAGAAGATCACAGGTCATCTCCAGGGTGACGTACCTCTTTAATTTCACCCACAGAGGCATTGGCAGCTGGACTGGGCTCCACCAGGAAACATTTGAGAAACAAGAGATTGCTGCAGTGATGATGTGGGATGGCGAGTCAGTTTTGAGGGACAACAACCCTCATGGAGAGCTTCTGGTACATTCCAGGCCCTCGGGTGGAACGAACGCTGCCGTGCCTGCTCCTTGCACCTCCTGGTCCCAGGGTGCAGGATGCAGCCTGTGTGCAGGGCTCTGCGGTTACATTTATCATTATAACATGAATTCAGGAGGAAACTGTATGAAACCCATTCAAAGCAGACTTCACCCTTCACAAGAAGTCTGTATAACCTCTCAGACCTGTTGATAACACAACAAAGAAAGAACTCCAAGCATCTATGATGAAAGCTTCCGCTTTCTCACATCATCCTTATTACAGTCAGCACATCTTGCCTGGGATGGCCTTTGGACTTGCTCCTGATCCTAGGCTGACAGGGAAGGCAGAGCACACACAGGCCACGTGGCTGCCATGCTCCTGCAAGCTGTGGCACTGTGCTGCTCTCTGCACCTGAGGCAGGCTGGTGGGCTGAGTGATACCTCAGTGAGGCTTAATTCCCGTTCAACACCTTGTAGGAGCTTTGTTGTAAGTGATGTGAAGAGAGACAGATCAAATACGCGTGCTCTGTTTTTGCAGCCTTCCAGCCAGCAGTGCTCCGGAAAACAGAAGCGGTTTTTGTCACCGAAATCCATCTCACAGGTGCTCGAGAGGCTGATGCTGTGGGGCTGGCAGGCTCTGGAAGTGCCCCTCACACCCCTGCACAGCCATCATTAGGTGAGTCAACATGATGGCTACTGCCGAGGCGTGGCATGCATGACGCTGCTATGGCACAGGGCCTGCCAGCTGCCCTCACCCCCTGTCAACCTGCCCATCCCTCACGGCATCCGGGCACTGCAGGCATCCAGCACCAAGGAGGAGAGGAACAGGGAGAAGCACAGACACAGGGGAGATGACAAGGTTGGGCGCAGCCTTTTATCCCACAAGAGAAAAGGGCAAATGGCAATGGAAAGGCATTAGGTGCAGGGCTGATGGGTCCTTGAGTTCTGTGGGAGATAAGCTGGTGCGCTTCTCCTTTAACGTGAATGTACAGTAAATGGTCCCCGTGCTGCGTGCCAGACGGACAGGACAGAAAAGGAAAGCCGGTCTGTGTGCAGAGGGCAAGCACTGCACTGACAGCGGGAGCGCAAGGCTCCTCATGCTTTTCTGATGACACGTTTCAACCCAGATCGAGCTCTTTAGGAGTGAGATGCCTCATGTGTCACTGCCCTCAAATCCTTGGCCTCCGCACTGAGGCTACCAACGAGAATGCCAGCTATGACGGTGGGTTTATTTTCACCAGACTGAATGGACTTCCCTCTCATTCCACAGAGAGCACGAGACAGCTGTAAGTCAGCAGCAGCTTTTCCTTGGAGAGGGGCCCGAGGGAGGCATAAGATTTAAACCACCTAATCTCTCCGTGCCCCTGCCCCGGGATCCACGTGCCATCCTGACCAAAATAAGTGACAGAGGACTGCGGGCGGGCGCACCTCGCAACACCTCGGGACTCTCGGTGCCCTCCACCGCCCCCGGCTGCGCTCCCCCTGCCCGCACCGCACCGCCCCGCATCGCCGCGCCGGCGGCTCCCCCTAGTGCCCGCCGGGGTGGGGTGGGACGGCCGTACCTGCCCCGTGAGACATCCGCCCCCGGAGTCCTTTTTTTCGCCTTCCCCCATTCCCGAGGGCCGCGGAGAGGTGCTACAAACAGACGCATTCTTGGAAAGCTCGGCATGTGTTTCTGTGGAGCGTGAGCCCTGTGCTGATCGCATAGGCTGTTCAGCCGCCCTCGGGTTGGCTCCAGCACCTGAAAGCCAGCGAAGATTTAAGCAGCATCACCTGGACCCACCGCTAAGGCTTTGCAAGAAGTATGCCTACAGCAGTGTTGGTGACTGCTTCCTGCGAGCTCTGCTATGCCTGCCCAGCCCCTCAGTACCTGGATGGGTAGCACCTGTGCTCTGTGCTCTGCGCTCTGCTGCTTCCACTTCCTCCCGTACCCCTCCATGGGCTGGCTGCCTAACTGCAGCACTGTGCAGCAGCCTTCCAGCCCGCTCCTTCTCCACCTGTGTTCTCCAGACTGCCATGTCCTGTGTGGTGGCACCTCCACTTGGGCTCCTTTGTCCCTGGACAGACAGCAGGAGCCATCACACAGCTGCCCAGCCTGGAGTTCCAGCAAGTAATGTAGTGCTTCCCCGGGGCTCAGGCACTCAGAGCAGTTTTCAGGGCTCATCCACACATTTCTCTGCCAATTCTCCTCTCAAGAAATGCAAACAGGGATGGGAGCAATACTTTTTGACTCACTGGGCTAATAGCTTTTGGAAAAATAAAAAATTTGGTCTTGTTAGGCTTGCTGTATTTTATTTTATTTTATTTTATTTTATTTTATTTTATTTTATTTTATTTTATTTTATTTTATTTTATTTTATTTTATTTTATTTTATTTTATTTTATTTTATTTTATTTTTTTCTAATAGGAGGCTGTTTCATCTAAACCAAACCGGAGGGGAGGGAGGAAGGAAGAGTTAGCCCACTCTGGGCATCAAGGCATGCAGCCTGGTCCTCAGCAAAGAGGCTCCCATAGATTAGCCTGCATTGATCCCTCTATGCAGTGAGGCATTTTTTGTCTCCTTCCAGGTGCTGGGAAGGGGAAGCAGAAGCCTGGGGCACAACGTGCTGCTGGGGCTGGTGGAGGCAGAGGGGCAAGCTCTCTGCTTTCTTTGAATGAGGTCCTGGCTTTGCAGGCCGCATGTGAATAAGACAACCATCACAAACATCTGAGCCCGAGAAGCCTGGCTCTGCCACGGCTATTGTGATCCACGTTATTCAGAAATTCTACAAAACGGCACCAATTCCCATGAAGTTTTGCAGAGTAGATAAATACTCTGCTCCAGCTCTCACAGCGAGGGAGAGGAAAGCTTCAAGCAATTAGGCCAGGCCACACAGCGATTCAGCAGCCGGCTGGGCTGCCAGCTGTGCAGGGCTCCTGAGGCAGCCATGCTTCTGTGTGTTTGCCTGCATCAGGGACAGTGCTATGACCAACACTGCAACTCACACCACAGCCTGGGGAAGGGACACCATGGGACCACGTGCATTTTTTTTAGGGAAGAAAGGGCCTGACCTCATTCACCTTAGCAAAGGATGTGGCTCTCCTAAAAAATGCTGGCGGGCAGCTAAATGCACTTTCCTCGTTCATCCCCCTCCTCCCTGGATTTTCTGATTATTTGATAGGTTTTCCTATCTACTTTGCACTTTTCTGTATGTTTTGCAAAGCATTTAAAAGTTCTTAGCTTTGATCAGAGCTGGTCTTGGCCAAGGTTTTGCTGCTGCCTCTGTTCCCATTCCTGTGGTGAGAACAGAGAAATGGGGCAGTTCTCATACCATCTTCCTCACAGAAGCTGGCTGCCATCGCACAAAAACACTGAAGGTTCCTCTGGGGTAATGATGGTACATGCATGTGCAGGGTCACAGCAGGCTACAGAAGATTCCCCTTCCCCCAGGCAGAGACGACATTTGCTTTCCTCTCTGAGAAGCCCAAAACTTTTTCTTTGACTCAAAAGACATTGTTTTGGAAAATCAGAGCTGACTACACCATAATTCCATCCCCTTCTCCCAGTTTTTGAGTGATAAGGCATGCACGATGCTGCTTGACACTGTGATATTTATAAAACAAAGCAGAGGTCAAATTTGCTGAACAGTTTCCAAATTCCAGCAAGATTTATCACAAAGAGCCCCATGCACAAACCAAAGTGGCATGACTGACAAGGGTGGGATTGTGGAGCCGCTTTAAAGCCCAGTTTCCAGCCAGCACCGATGGGCCACATCATGCTCTTGGGGGGCAAAACCTGCTGGGAAGCTTCAGCTATGTGGAGAATTCAGGCAGCTTTCACAGCGCAGTTTCTGGACAAGAGATCCCATTGTAAGGAGCTCAGTTTCATGCTTGAGGAGCTGCGCTGTCCTCCATCAGTGCAGTCCCGCATGAGGGGCAGCCTGGAGCTCAGCCCCATGCAGCAGGCCCCTTGCTGCCTTGCTCCTTCCCCGTGCCCTGGCCTCCCTGGAATAGAGGTGCTGCTGGGTCCCCCCTGCCAGCTTTCCATCCCAATAAGTGCGGGAAGAAAGGTTTTTCCCACAGCAAGCACTGACAATTCCAACAGAAAGTTGTCCAAAGGAGATTAGGCAGAAGTGCCCGCCAGATAGCTACAACTGTGAAAGTGGACCAGTCTCTTTCTCCCCCCAGACACCAGCCTCCAGGGCTGCTGCTGGCACCCAGTCTGTGCTCTCATCTGAAGGCTGGTGCTGCCAAGACCTGTTTGCACCCTGGTGCTCTCACCTGCCAGCACATTTCAGCCTCCTGCCCCGAGCCAGAGGGGACAAATTTGACACGGTTAAGCCGCAGTTATTTCTACAGAAGCAGGCCATGTCTGGCCCCAGTACTCAGTGCAGAAACTGGATCTGGAGCAGAGGTGAAGGTGACACCTCCAGAACGGGCTCCACCTCAGCATCCTTGCCCAGTATCACAGGTCAGAGCACAGCTCCACAAAGCACTCTGCAGCGGAGCGAGGATTATATCCACGTTTGTTCACTCGTCCTGAAGGTGCTCCCAGAAGACACAGGAAAAACTTCCACAGAGCACGCTGCTGAGGCAAGGCAGCAAGGCAGGGCTGGGCGAGATGAGGGACAAGCTCCGGGGCTGTCAGCGGGGAGGCACGCGGCCTGCATCCCGCCTGGTGGCTGACGGGCCTGCGGTGCTCCACACCACGCCAGCGGCATGGGGAGCAGAGCGCGGCCTGTTGTCTCACTCCATGCTGGTGCTGGTGGCTGAATAGGAAGGCATCGCTTCATCTTCTGGGCTTCTAAGCACTGTTGGAAACAGAAGGAAAAAAACCCAAAACAATTAAGACTACGTATGCGACCAGATTTGATGACTTTTCAGGAAGGCTACATTTCGGGAGAAAAAGTAACCGTATTGTTACAAATGACTACCAGACGCAACTTCATTCACCCACCCATCCTCATATCTCTTATCACCACAGGATCACCTTTTCCAAACATAGAGCTAATGTACAGCCATGCAATTTCTGCAGCTATCTGTTGGGTAATCAAATACGTAAGATAAGAAACAACCATTGTCCCAAAAGGACATAAACATTTGCTTAACAGCTGAAAAGTCTTTCACATTTAGGCTGTTAGCTGAGAAGTCTGCAACTTTTATGAAAAAAGATAAGTAAACAAAAAAATTCCATGGTACTTGTTTTGCTTTCTGAAATCCTGCATTAGAAAGAAGGTTCAAGGGCTAAGACAATTGACTAAATTGTCATCGGTGTTTTCCTCACAACCTTCCTGTGCTATGTTGGGAATATCACTTACCCACTGGCTGTATCCATTCCCAATGTATGAAATGGGGATAACAGCACTTCTTTACCTCCACTGTGGATCAAAAGGATAAAGTCGTTAATCATTTTCCAAGATGCTCAGACCATATGGTTAATGCAGAACTACCTTACACAGACAGTCTTTGGGAAATATACCGACAAGATCTATTGCTTGCTCCAACACAAAACAAATGGAGAATATCAAACAGGAATGGCTTGCAGCTCTCCATGGATGCATAGGTGCCACATTGTCACTTCTCCAGCAAATCTCTCCAGGGTGATCTTACGGATCTTTTCTTCTTTTGAGAGTAAGTGAAGAGAACAACAACCATACAGTTGATCTCCTTTCCCTCCTTCTCATCACACAAGCTAGCCAGGAGGCTTCTAATGGAGAAACCTCCATGTGCCACGGGAAGCCATGCTCCTGACTTGCTCTTTATCTGGCACAGACTGTAACAGCCTTTGCATCTTTCCTGCACCTGAACTGGAGACAATTATGACATCAAAACTGGAAGATGTCACTGGCCTTTGCAATCTGACAGCACTCCCATGAGCGCTGACATTATCTACAGTCTCCTGTACTGTCCTGGCATTTGAAAAGTGCAGTAATACTTTCCTTTGTGGCAACACTTCACTGATGCACATTCATTTCACTCAGCTTACTAGCCTGGAGAGTTTTGCTGAAGGATGAAATCTTTGTATCAGATCAGTTCCTGCACATCAGATACAGGTATAGGCTATGTGCTCATACTCTGCCAAGCATGTTTAGGTAAAGTAGCAACCCAGAAATGAATAGAAAAAGCCAAAAGAATGCTGACTGAATACAAAACACATCTGAATAAGCACTTCATTTTGAGCCATGGTCTCAAGTTTTCCAGATAGCCCAAGATATATAAGGAGAGTGAGCATTCTGTGTGACACTTCAGCTGGATGCTCTGTATCATCCCAGCATTTAGACTGCTATTCTTAACTCTGAACAGCATTGCCTCCATCTACTGCTGATCTCTGCTTTTCACTGCACAGATTCATCCACAGTCTAGCAGGTTTCTTTGCTATTCTCCCTTCTGCTCACTGGGTACCAGGATGGGAACTGAAGGATGGTAAAAGTCTGAATAAAACACACTCCTACCATGCCTGGCTGACACCGGTGTTATTACTTACCCGTAGATGACAGCTAACTTCGACTACAATCAGTTAAATGTAAAAACAGACTTGCATTCCTCCTTTATGCACTCAGAAAAGGAAATCCACATGTTTATACTCAAAATCCACATCTAAATATACCATTGGTCAAACCTTACCATTTAATGGTGTCTGAAAGGCCAAATACTTATTTGCAGAAAATCTCCCCCATTCCCAACCCGCTGTTGCCCTTGGAGCAACCTCCCTCCTTACCTCCAGACTCCAGACACGTGCAGCCCCACACACCACTGCCATGACACAAATCACTATGGCACACTCGTGCTTCCACAGCACACACCTATTTCCAAAAGCTTTTAACTTATCTTTGAAGTTCACTTCACACTGCAGCGCAATTTCTGGACAAACTGATGAAAAATTATGAGAATTTTTTGGTTGCAAGAAGAGACATTAGCAGCTAGTTTATGCTGTCTGAGGAACTGAGATGTAGCTTTCGACCATCAAATTAACATCCCTTCCACCTACTTCTAACACCTTGCACTTTTTTTTCCCCAGTGGCTCTTTCTTGCTGAGCTGTCTTCCTGCACACTCTGCACCGTACCTCTGTGCACCTAGGCAGAGCCTGATTCTGCAAACACTCCGCAGAGATGCTGTGGTGTAACAGCACAAGTGGCCCCAGCAATGCTACCAGTGGTAAGTGGGCATGTTCGAGCCTTGGCAAAACATCTTCCATTCGAGTCTGCTGGCAGAAACTTACATGTAGTGCTCAGTTCTACCTCTGGTCTCGGCTCATGCAAACAGATAGATTGACAAGGTTTTATGTTTGCTCAAATCTTTGCAATAAAAGCTGATTCCTTAAAAATAAAAGAGAAAGAATGCCGTGGTATTGTATTACAGTCTTCTAGCTCTCGAAAATGTTGCTGCTGTTGTTTTAGGCAGTGGTCTAAGGTCACAGATGTTCCCTCTCTTAAAATGGAGGAAAAGATCAGAGCGCTGTTACCCTTAACTGCGAATTACACAGCTTTATTTTTTTAATAAGATGTAGAGTTCTATTCTTTGGCAGACCACGCTTTTCAGTTCGATAAAGAGCATCCAAGTTGGCATGCAGTGTGTGGTTTCCTTTGTTAGACAAAAAATGTACCTTTATATTAAATATTTTTATTTATTGCATCAAATATGGAAAGGAGGAGATTTCAATGGCTGATATCCAGTGCTGGTCTCCAATGTTTAAAATCTGTAACTCCATGTCCTGATGATACTATGCACCATTGCATTTTACATTCAAACAATTCATCAGAAAGGTACAGTGGTAAAGAATCACTTACAAATTGAAACACCTCAAATATATTTTTGATTTCACGTACATTGAGTTCTGCTGAGGTACTTTTCTACATACAGAGAACATTTTGCACACTCTGAATTAGCCATACACCATGTGTATGAACAATGCATTAGGAAGAGAAGTAAACTAAAGAGGAAAAAAATGCACCATTTGTCACTGTAATTGAAACTTAAAACTAAAATTTATTTTTTCCAGAATGCTGCTTTTTAACAATGTTTGATTCTCTCTTTGGTGTGAATGAGCTGATATCCACTCACATTATAGCATTGCTTAGGACTTCTGCAGCTTTTCAGCCTGGCCATGATATACCATGCCATGTACGAAGCTGTATGGGGACCAAGCTCTTTCCTTTCTACATATGGCTTTCCTACTTAGAAGCCATAAAGCAGATGACACAAGGTATCCTGGGGAACATACTTTATATACCTCAGATGAGCAAAATAATTTCACTTTCAACCTCACATTTCCAAACGTTTGGGACACAGAAAATAACCTAGGAACAACCGGCTCCAACCTCTCTGCTAAAGTTCAACCTATAGATAATAAGCTACTTTGTATGAAGTCCTGTTCCATCGGGGGCCATTCCACACGTCCCCACAGCCAGTACACCCAGGCAAGGAAACTAGTGCAAGCAAGCAGACTATGGCGCTAAGAAGAGATGTACAAGTTTTATTTTTAACCGTCGCTGGGCTAAAAAATAGAGAATCATATGGCTTATTTATATTTCAGGAGATGGTAGTGAATAAGTTAAGGAATATTTCATCCCAAAACATACTTGCTTTCATTTATAGCTAAGCTGAAGTTACACATATATTTTCTTATTTTCATAAATGTCAAGCACCCACCTTTTTCCCCCAACAAAGACTTACAAGTACATGCATGGCACTTCCTACAAAGCTGTCGTGGGCTAAAGGATTATAAACAACATTTTTTTTTTTTTTTGAATAAGAAACATGAATCAGATCAAAATATAATCTTTTAAATCAACTTCTTCCTGAGCAACTTAAAATTTGGAATGTGTTGAAAAGCTTCAATAAATAAGTCAAAGATGAGCCAGCTTCAAACGTACCTTTTAACAATTACGTATAATGTGTTTAATGACAGACAAGTAAGCTGTAGGATCAGGAATCTTAGATGCCGTGTGCCCCTTTATGAAGTACCATTCAAGGAGGAGAGGCCAGGTTAATTGTTATGAAAAATACAACAACATTAAAACCTAGCAAGTAAATTGTTTAACAGTTTTTGTATTTAGACTATAAGTAGTGATGGCTGAAGATGCCATTAAATAAACAGATAAAAATAGACCTAACAGTAAGCAGCAGTGAACTTGCAGGAATGTGTTAAGTGACTGATTATTCTGTTACAGCGTTGGCAAAAAGTGTCAAATGGAACTTCTGAGAGGTGAGAATATTAATTTTCTTTCCAAAATATAACAATTCCACAGTGTGTAAACTAATCATTACTCTTTCAATGTAATTTCATAGAAACCACTTAAAATATACAATGCAGCAGATTCATATTTTAGCTAATAGGTTAGTTGTTATCCATGCCACTTTCAGCATCTTTAACGTACTCCCTTACGGTAGCGTATTTCTACCACCAACTTGGGATGTTAACAGATGAGAACAGAGTTTTCTATGTAGTGTTTTCTGTAAATAAAAACCTTTTCTTAACATGACTATACTTCTTTATTTTTGTTCACTGTATGTAGGTACAGTAAAGACTGACTGGTGATGGAGACAGGTCATAATTGGTATTGGCTCTCAGCAGGATCGTGGCAGAGGAAACCCTTGAAAAAACACATCTGAGCTTAGCCTGAGTTTATAAGCTTCGTCCATCACAAAATAACTTTTGCCTGTTAGTTCGCACTGAAGGATGACCTTGCAGACAAAAGTCACACTGCTGTAGAACAGCTGTAGAATAGGAAGCCAAAATTACCCAGCAGATGTTTGAGAAGACATGAGTGAATTACACAGGAGCCTTACTCCTGAAGTGTTACTGAATGGGACTCGTCCGAGCAAGGAGTTGCTTTCCTGTGCTCTGGAACAGGAGCTTACTGCTATTATCTTCTATTGCTTAGCTTTCTCTGAACAAAAGTGTGCATAAAAGGCTAAGGCCTCATTGAGAAACCCTAGCACTACTGGGCTCAGCCCATTGATGTCGATTCTGTGCTACCAGCCCAGATGTTGAGCACTCACCAAGCTGCTCATCACCAGGAGCCCCAGGACACGTATCTCAAAGATGGTGCATGTGGGAGCTACCCCCATTTCCGATCCCAGCCTCCACTTCTTACTGCCTGATAGTACTAGTTGCAGTGACCAATAAGGGCAGACTTTCACAGTGCATCTCACAACAATGCATCACTGAGCTGACAGTTTTACAAAGCATGGCTTCTTCTTCTCTTTGTTTTATCATTCTGAAGTATTTCAACTAGAGAAGCTGTGTGTATCTTTACTGTTAATTTTACTTCTAGTCATACTAAAAGCAGATGCTTGTAGGGCCAGCTATGCTCTGCTTCATACAAGAACAACTAAATTCTGAGACCACAGAAACAATGCCTAATCAGAGCTCCATCTCTCTTAATCTTTTTTTCACTGAGTGACTTTTTTTTTCTATATCTCTTTGGATTTCTGGTCCATAACAAAAATAAAAATCTACAAATACTCTTCCTGAACATAAAAGCCATAGACTGCATCTTTTCCATCCGAGGCTACTAGAATGGTACTTAACTACAAGAAATAGAACTCCAGTTTACATCACCTGTCCCAACTCTTCAAATTCTTTGTCCATTCTTGCCATTCACTGACTTGGTAACTTTTTTACTGTATGAATTAGAAGGGCTTACCAAAAATATCTAGCTTCTGTAACTTGCCTTGTGTCCACTCACATTAATTTGCCAGAATAGTAGACTCACTCCTCCCACACTGAGAAATTCAGAAGCCACTATCTAACCCAGATTTGAGCCTGTTATCCTGAGATATGAACACATGGCAAAGGCTCTGACTGCACCACTGAAATGAATACCAGTGCTCCCGGGGCACACAGAGGCACCATTCCCAAATGGCTCACTGCCTTCTCATTTTCGGTAGTTAATGCCACAGTATTATGCAATGACAACTTGCTTCTGGACAAAGAGAGAGATGAGAATCTGTAAAATCCACTTTGCAATACTGCTTGATATATTTCACGTTTTGCAGATGCTAAGAGGACTGTGGTGTACTCCAAAAGTTATTTTGTGATAGACAACAGATAATTCTCTCTTGAAATACACTATAGCAAGAAATCTTTGGAGCCAACAGAGTATAGTAACATCAATCCCACAAAACCAGGTATCTCCCCATTGCCCCAACGTGTAGGAACGCTGTATTTCATTCTGTTTTAAATGCTGCTGCGAATTAACTCAGTTCCTTAAAGAATTACTTTTAATAATAATTAAAAATCTTAAGAAAGCTTGAGGGGTCACCAGAAGAGAAAGGATAGCTCTTCCATCCATCACCTTTTATAGATATCCTCTAGCCACTTTTCGTCATCTTCTTCCTCATCATCTATTGGTTCCTCTGTTTCCAGGGGAGAAGGAATGAAGAACTCAGGTCTGGGATGTGGTTTCCTGATATGAGACTTCAGTCCAAATTTACGCTTTAGGAGGTGGAACTGTTCTTTGACATAGTAGTAAAACTCATATTCATATCTCATACGTTGGTAGAGGATCTGTATTGCTTCTGGAGAGGGGACAGTCTTTTTCACTGTCACAGTCAGATTGCCAAGTTTCCTATGTTCTGTAAAGAAAACAAGCAACATGGCAGGTTCTGATTAATGAGACCACACGTTAACTTCTTTCTTTGGTTAACTTTAAGGCATGGCTGTACTGCATTACTAGCAGAAATGATCTCAATCTGCCTCCTTCACAATGTAAATATTTTTATTTATTTGAAGTTAGACTTCAGATGTTTAAATATGGCTAGTTCACACATAACATTTGGCACTGCAGTCAGAATCAGAGAATCACTGAATATGCTGCATTGGAAGGGACCTGCAAGGATCATGGGCTCCACATAGGACCACCCAAAATCAAACTCTGCATCTCAGAGTGTTGTCCAAACGCTCCTTGAACTCCTGAAGACTGGGCAGCCTGTTCCATGCCCACTGCCTTCTGGTGCAGAACCTTTACCAAACCCCCAGCTGTCCCTCCCGACACAGCTCCAGGCTGTTCCCTCGGGCCCTGTCACCATCACCAGAGAGCAGAGCTCAGCACAGCCCCTCCACTCCCCTCACAAGGAGCTACAGCTGTCATGAGGCCTTCCCTCAGCTCCTCTGCTCTGGGCCAGACAGACCAAGGGACTTCAGCTGCTCACCACACACCCTGGACTCCAGACCATCTTTGACCTTCACCGTCTTTGAAGCCCTCCTTTTGGACACTCTCTAATAGTTTAATGTCCTTCTTAAACTGTGGTATGCCAAACCTGCACCCAGTGCTTGAGGTAAGACCACACAGTGCAGAGCAGAGAGGACAACCACTTTCCTTGCCTGCTGGCAGTGCTAGCCCTGCTGCACCCCAGGGTACAGCTGGCCCTTCTGGCTGCTACTGCTCACTGCTGGCTCATGTTCAGCTTGCTGCTAACCAGAACTCCCTGATCTCTTCCCAGGTCTGTGGGAAGTCACTGAGGATCTTAACTGGTGAAGGAATATGGAAATGGAAACGTACTTCATATTGACTAAGCAGCTCTGAACGTTGGAGGAATTCAAGAGAATTTGTCTACTAGGCATTGCAAATAAAAAAAGAAGAAAGCAGACTATGAGGAACACTTCATTTTTCAGACTAGACACTGCTATATTAACTGGTACAAAGAAAAGGAAAGAAAATACATTGTACATCAGCAACAGCAGCAGGGTCAACAAAACACACCTGTAGGCCAGACTCAGATTACCATGCCCAACCTCAGGCACCTAAATGCACCAGGTCCAGTGTGTAGTGGTTTTGGCTAGGATAGAGTTCCTTTTCTTCAGAGGAGCTGATATGATGCTATGTTTTTTGGATTTGTGATATAAATGTGTTGCTAACACACCAAAGTTTCAGTTGTTATTGAGCAGTGCTTGTCTTTAACCAAAGGCAAAACTATTTATCTCAACAAGCAATACAAGATGTCCACCTAGCAAACGCAGCACCAGTTATCTCCAGACAGGAAGTACATGTTACACAGGAAAAATACGATGAAAAGCAAGAGAGCAGCTTTGTGAACAAGAAATTATTTTCCTCCATTTTATAAGATTAATGCTCATATTGCTTAGGGTGTCTACATCTACAAACACATTCTATTTTTCAGACAACAGGCACACATTTTCCTACTTCAGAGTAAAGACAAACTAAAGAAAAACAACTGAAAGCTGATCATTTAGTAATACTACACAAGACAGCAAGTGCTGCTGGGCTGAACATTCTGCTTTTCATTTGGTTTTGTTGTGTGAACACATTTGGTGCAGAAGAAAAACGTTGCATCTGCAGGAGGTATTTTTTCCCTCATTTTCACTTATTACAGCAGGGTAATTTGTAATGTTGGAAGGATATGATGCAAAAAGGGAACAGTTAGTTGACTAGCTTACCAAACTTCATGCTGCTGGAAGCCACAAAAAACGATATGAAAATTAATTTTAATTTGCATTTGCACTTCTGTTTTATTCTCTAAAGGAAGAATGGTTTTCATTAGTTTCTAACAATTAAAACATGCTGTTCTGTAATTGAATGGTGTTTTTAAACCATACCTCCTAATTTTTAACACTGAGATCTCTATCTCTACTCATATACCTAAATAATTAGATAACTTAGTATATATAATTCTTTGTTGTTTTATTACACTAGTAACACTGACATATGCTGTATACTTACAGAATGTTCACAGATTATCAATTTGTACAGTTTCAGTTAGAAAGGAATAAAATCATTAAAATATACAAAAATTAAATTTATGAACAATTTAAGAGGTGATCTTTTATATGCTATCTAGATTTAAAAAAAAATAAAAATAAAAAGGAAAAAACACTACCTATGCCCATAGATTGAAAAACACTAATAAAGGTCTCATCTTCTAAAATTCTTAATTAGTTGTTCGAGTTGTTGCTGATGGGCATTAGACAAATATGCTGAAGGAAGGATGCTGTACTCAGTTTGTCCTAGGGTGAGAAGGCCAGAGCCACCTTACAATGATTTAGCACTTGAAGAAATTCGTCATTCTGATGCTTGGTTGGCAGCTTCCACCAGCTTTGCAGTCAGGTTTTTTTTTACAAACTCAGCAGCAAATACACTCTACTAAATATTTCATTTATTAAGTCTAAGCATTTACAGCACTTGCCAACTGCATTTTTATTTTACACAGGTTATTTATGTTACAGAAAACTCCTTTTACATCGCTGGAAAAAGCTCTTTATTTATACGATCCCTCCAGGACTCTAACTGGGAAAAGCCACTTCTGAAGGCCCCAGCTCCCTTTGGTGGCTGCTCCCTCCAGCAGAGAGAAGCACTTGTGTTTGGCTCAGGAGTGCTGCCAATAATGACAGGATGAAAGGTGCTGGGCTGTTTCCCTGAGGGTGACTGGCTTGGGCAGGACTAGCCACAGGGTGGCTTTCTGGTGTTGTGCCAGGCAGTGGCCAGGTGCTCTGTGTCACCCTCAGGGCTGGCACCGCCAGGGCAGAACAAGCAAGCAGCTTGGTGCAATCATGGGCTGAATATACCTGGGCTTTGTAAATGCAATAGACGTGAAACACAGGATCCCTACATATATGTAATTATTCTTTGCTATATGCTTGTACACATGTGCATATATCTATACAGACAGAAGAACACACTCTGAAAGGCTACAGGAGCAACGTATACTTCTTTGCTTCTTTTGCTTTGCCTCTCAGTAGCTATCAGCAGCTGCAGCGCTGCAAAACACTGCTTGTCAGAAGGGACTGTGCCTGCCTCAGGCTCAGCATTTTGATAAAACAAACCAACTTCACTTTTTTTTTTTTTTACACTTTTAGATTGGTTTCTAACTTTAAGTGCTCTTGAAACATTCTTTAATACAAATACGAATGAAATCACAGAACTGCCCCTTGAAATTGCTTTAACACCTCTCCTCCTCATCGTGTAAGCAAGATGGAAAAATTATGCAGATTTGGCTTGAAGCCAAAATAACAATCTGCATATGCTACATAAACTGAGCTGTCCCACTAAAGGACCCCACTTTATGACCTTTGAGATGGCTAACCATATGGAGGGCGACAAACTACAGCATTTACTTTTTAGGGTCATTTAAAAAAAAAAACAACTGTGTGTTTTTTTGGCATTCTTTTGAATTACTGAAAAGAATTCACCACACAGGAACTGAACCTCCCAGTACAGCCTGCTCAAGCCTTGAATTAACATGGTCAAGGCTAAATTGATACGCAGACATGGATGAAGGAAATTAAACTCTTCTGGGTTACCAGGTGATGAACATTTACCACCACTTTCTCAACTCTTGGTTTTTTTTATTTTTTTCCTCTCTGAATTCAGAAATCTGTGATACTGTTACTCACTGCAGTAATCCAAGCCAAAGGAAAAGGAGGTTTTGATTTATTTATTTATATTTTGTGGCTTGAAAAACCTTGGATTGCCGTATTTAGACAAAATGATCCTAAAGATGACCTCAAAAGAGAGTTTATGAGATATGCCTTCTCCTGTACCATGGTGCAGAGTTGCTCCCGAGCTGAGGGTGAGTGCAGTAGTGCTTGCCCACACAAAGTCAAGGGCGGAAAACCCTGCCCTGAGCCTTGCTGCTTGAGGGCCGTGTGAACATGATGGCTGTCAAAGATAGAGTAAGCTCATTTCCTGCAGCCAGGCAGGGAGGCCCCACATCTCAGTCCCACACTGTAGAGCAGCAGCACATACCTATTGCTCCATGGTTGTCAATGGAAATAAAGGTACATCGCTGAGGTTAGATGTGATGTATGGATCAGTTAAGGCCTCTGCTTGATACGTCACTCAAGGGATCAGCGAGGCACTAAAATGGGACTCTGATGGCTGAGCTAGAAATTATATTCCTTCGAATTATTCCACTGCAGCTCAGCAAAAAAAAAAATAAAAAAAAATCAGGCCAAGTTCACTGGTTTTTCAAACTTGAACTTTTCAGCTGGGCTCTTGAATGGCATCAGGGAAAGGATGTTTTTGGGAGAGCAGAGGAAATGCTGCTGTTTGGCTTGCAGGCTGCCCTTCCAACAGCGCCAGGGATGGGCAGAGCAGATAGGCTGCACACCATGGCTGGGTTGTACTGCTCAGCACTAGGGCTTCTCATAGTCACTGCCTGAGACAACACATATTGAGAAACAAAGCCCATGAAAAAGTAAGTGGTGACCTGTCCCACAGCATCTACTAGCTCTGTCTGAAATATTCTGGCTCCCACCTATTAACCTTCTTATTGCTTTTATGCACTGGGGAATGGAAATAGAAGTTAACTTTCTTTTTCTCAGTTGTTCACGTTAACAAAGTAAGGTATAAGGTTTAACATTTATATAAAGATTAAATGTTTGTGTGTGTATTGAGGACAGTTCTGTGAGGCTCACAAGTAATGCCTGCCTTGTTTTAGCATTTATATCTTAAATTACTGTGCTTCTGTCATGAAGGAGACAACTCTTAACTCCAGAGAGTTGGAAGGAAATGTCAGGCTCATCTCTTAATTGTCAGATATGGGTAGGTGCCTCTGAAGGAGAGACATCTCATAGCAGAAATACCCAGAACTTCAGAGACCTGCAGTTCTAGGCAAAACTGATGTCCTGTTTATCAAACAGGGATCTTGGGAGCAAATACACCAGACTGTAATTAGTGCAGACACTGCAAAATGATGGCTGTCAATGACAGAGTCTGAACTAGATGAGACAGTTACAGCAATTCTCTCTCTACTCTGTTACAAGTTCACTGAATTAAGAAACCAGAGGGAAGAATAAGATCGCTCTTAATCTAATATAATTTCATTATTAATGTTAACATAGACAGACTATAGGGAACTCACAGCAAAGAAAATGGAGGGAAGCCAAAAAAGGGCTGAAGGCACATCATCAATTACTAATGCTGATGGATGTAAATGGCAAGGAGGCATGGCAGCAAATGACAACGAAAGGGGAAGGGAAAGGAGAAAGGAAGATGTCAGCAATAAATGTAAGAAACACTCTGGATCAGTAAGATTGAAAATAACAGAAGAAATGTCTTCCTGTAGTGTGGAAGTAACATGTATTGAGAACACGCTGCAGAGGTAAACACTGCACTGGCCTGACTGTGAACCGGACAGTGTAACAGTGATACATATTCTGAAATACTACTTAAGCTTCTAAAGGCATTATTTCACTATTACAAAACACTTGCCTTACAGCATATTCAGCAACACAAATATATATCTCTCTCCATGTTTTTTTTAAACAGCTACCACTCTCTGAGGTCTCTTCTCCAGCCAGGAAGTATTTATCATGCAGTTTCCAACTTTCCTCTTGGAAACTTTTCACAGTATCACGCTTTTGTCTCCACTAGTTCAAAGCTATGGATGCAACAATGGAGATTTCCAGCTGCATAGGACACCTCAGCTAACTTGCCAGTATAGTGAACTGCCTCTGATGCTGCTCAAGCTGGGAAACGTGCTGTATCTCACACACGATCAGATAACAAATCTCAACAGGCTCTTCTAAGAGACTCCTTTTATTTGCTGCAATTTATGCACTGCATTCCCAGTTAAGATAAGTTAACACAGAAAAGAAAAAAAACAAAACAAGAAAAGCTGAAAATTAACCCCATTGGTATGAGAATGTGGTCAGGTACTTTTACTGCTGTTTAGCAACTTGTGTGCTGAACGAAACAGAGGTGGAGGTGCCAAAACCAAAGTCATCTGCAGAGGAAATGCCAGGATTCTCTAGTTCAAGCTGCTGAGAGAATTGCTAGGTTTGCAGTCAGTATGAAATTTCTAATGTATCTTTTATAGCTGTATAAGTATTACTGAATGGATCCAGTCAACCTGACAAAACCACAATCTAAAAATAGATTCTTACAGATCACTTGTGAACAGCACTACATAGTAAGTTAAGCAGACACTACTATAATTCCTCTTTTTATTTTTTTTCTGAAGGAAGAGAAATTTGCAGCGACAAACTTGAGCTGTGCACTTGAGCAGGAAAAGCTATACCACAGATAGGCTGTGCAGAAAATCTTCAAACAGAAATACATCCTGAGATTTAAGAATTTTGAGCATGCATCTCATCTTTGTGCTTCAAGTCACTGCAGAGCACTACCTGTGATTCATGTTTGCAAAAGAGAAGCTGTAGAAGAGGCATGCCGTGCAAGTTTACAATGTCTACATGGGATCGGGTGACGTGGAGGTGTCTTTACTTCCATATATAGTATTGATGAGTGCAACCCTGGCATATAGCATTCAGCTTTGTAACCACATCCTAAATCAGACAGGATACGAGAAGAGCCTCAGAATGAATATCAGGGTTGGAAGGAATACTTTAGAGAAAGAAGATACGTTTGGTCAACTCAGTTTAGCTGTTCACCAAAAAAAGATTGAGAAGCGACTTGTTTATAGCATACATGTACTTTAATGGTAAGAACACTACACATACTGAAGAGCTGGCAGCTGAAGCCAGAGTTTTAGTGGAGAAGGTGATTATTCACTAGACTAAAATGAATAAAGAAATCAGTTGATTTGCTATCACTTGGTATTTTACATCAGAACTGACTGACTTAACCAGTTCGAGTTGATCTCTGTGCAGAAGTAGGAGAACTTGTGTGGCCAAGGAGAGGACAAGCTATGTGATCCAGTGGTCCACTGAAGTCTTTCACAGCTGCACATTACAGTCTTGAACATCTCAGCTTCCAAGCCACTTGTGAAAGCTTTTCTGTCAGGCCCTCTGAGATACCTATGTGAATGTCATTTTGTGAAGATGTTTTAACACCTCATTTACTACCAGTTCCAGCCATTGGCTCTTTAAAGCCCAGTGGTCACCACCTGGCAACATAAAGCCCTAAAGGAATGTGATACAACACTAGGTTAAAATAGAAGTTTGAGCAAATGATCTTAAAAATTAATTTTAATATATTACTTATTAATATTACTGTTTATTGCTTTGTATGAGAATAATCACTGAAATGAAAAAATAGAACAAAAATACACATACGAACCATAACAAAAGTAATGCCCAGTAATAAAATTTAAGCATTACCAAGGTAAAACCAGTACTTATGTGGTATAATAGGGCAGGAAGAGATATGTTACCATAATGAAAATGGCTGTTAAAATGCAGAAGAAAAAAGAAGGCATCAGTTCTCTTCTCCCCTGTGAGAAACTTACTGGCTCTAAGATTTTCTCCTTTGTCTCCACACAGAAAACTCAAAAGCCCAGGAACTGCTTTACATCTGATTATTAAAAGCTAAAGAAAGTCAAGAGAAAATTCTCTCTTTTCCCCTTTGGTTCTTTTGTGTATAATGAGCAACTGCAGGCGGCCAGGGGCTGAAGCACTAGTGAAAAAAGAAGAATGCTACAAGAGCAGAAACAACACACTGTTCCTTTCAAGTTCACCCCCCTCCTGGCCCACAGCCCGCCTGCCTTGGCCAGCTGCCAGGGTATCGGGACAAAGGCTTCCTCCTCAGGCCAAAACTGAGGAAAAGGGTCCGTTGTTTAATACAGGCAGACTGGTTTCAGCAAGAGAAAAAACTGAAAATAAGGGGAATTATATTCACTGAAGGTCCTGAGAGAGAAGAGTAATCTCCTAGTGTGGCTAATGCAATTCTCACCCCATGCCTTTCCCAAAGAGGGAACTGTCCTGACTCCCTACCTCTCAGACTAGAAGGCAAAGTGAAATGTTTCAGCATGGCTAAAGCTATGAGGCTGACAAAGTCTTTGTGTCCCCTTGGGTTATTACAAATCAGAAAAAAACAATGCCATCTTTCTTCTTTACAGGAAGCCGCAAGCAAACCACTCTCCCTCTGTGCTTGCCCACGCTCACCTGAAGGGTGAGCATCTCCATAAAAGGACAGCAGAAATTTCCATGCACCTAGCAAATCTTAGAGTCTCAGAGACGGACAAGCAGAGCATTTAGCTATCCTAGGAATTCACACTGACCCAAGTTCCTACCGGATTTCACAGATCACCTTGAGAGAGATTACAAAGCATGTGTGGGAAAACCAGGAGCATCCCCAGCCAGCATGGGTTCATGAAAGGCAGGTCCTGCTTGACCAATCAAATCTCCTATGACTGAGTGACCTGCCTGGTTGGTAGATAAGGGAAAGGATGTTGATGTAGTCTACCTAGACTTCAGCAGAGCCTTTGACACTGTCACCCACAGTATTCTCCTGGGCAAGCTAGCAGCCCGTGGCTTGGACAGATACACGCTTTGCTGGGTAAAGAACTGGCTGCAGGGCCGAGCCCAGAGGGTGGTGGTGAATGGAATTAAAATCAGCTGGTGACTGGACACCAGTGGTGTTTCCCAGGGGTTGCTACTGGGACCCGTTCTGTGTAGAATCTTCATTGACTATTTGGATGAGGGAACTGAGTGCACTCTTAGTAAGTTTGCAGATGACACCAAGTCGGGAGGAAGTGGCAATCTGTCTGAGGGTAGGAAGGCCCTTCAGAGGGATCACGACAGTCTTTTATCGCTGGGCATGAAGTTTAATAAGACCAAGAGCCAGGTGCTGCACTTTGGCCACAACAATCCCAGGCAATGCTACAGGCTTGGAGTAGAATGGCTGGAAGACTCTGTGGAAGAAATGGACCCAGGGGTGTTGGTTGTTGAATATAAGCTGAATATAAGCTAGCAGCATGCTCAGGTGGCTAAGAAGGCTAATGACATCCTGACTTGTACCAGAAATAGTGCTGCCAGGAGGAGAACAGAGGTGATTGTCCCCCTGTACTCAGCTCTGGTGAGGCCATGTCTTGAGTACTGTGTTCAGTTATGGGTCCCCCAATACAAGAAAGACGTTGAGAACCTAGAGCACAGAAAGAGAAGAGCAGTGAAACTGGTGAGGGGTCTGGAGCACAAGTCTTACGAGGAGTGGCTGAGGGAACTGGGATTATTCAGTCTACAGAAGAGGAGGCTCAGGGGAGACTTTATAGCTCTCTACAACTACCTGTGGCTGTGGAAAGGTGAGGGTTGGCCTCTTCTCCCATGTAACCAGTGACAGAACTAGAGGGAATGTCCTCAAGTTGTGCCACAGGGTAAGTTCAGGCTGCATATTATGAAAAATGCAGAAATTTGTGGTAAAAAAAATGACAAACAAAACAAAACAAAAGATATAAATATTTTAAGAAGTTTGAAGGAGTTCAGAGTCAGAATTAAATGACAACCTATATACCTATACCACAGATTTGAACCATTGCTTGTCCTTTACATTAAAACAAAAGCAGTTCAACACAAGAAATTTCTTCAACTTCATGGACTAATCCTAGAAGGAAGAGTAGTATCTACCAGAAAATTTAATTTCTCCAGTAAAGTAACACAGAAAATAAAGTAATAGTAAAAAAGATTAAATAAAATTAAGATAAAACTAAAAAACAAACAAACTTAACACCTCAGTGGCCATTATTAACAGCTAATCCTCAAAAAACAGATTTTTTTTTTTCCATTAAAAACTAATAAAAATTCAATTCCTTACTGGATTCTGTATCTATGAAATTCTATTCAATTTGTTAAACTTAATTGAAGAATAAATGCCTACATTTCACTTGCGCCAAACAGGCCAAGAAAACCCTGAAACCATAAAGGATCATCTTTTTAAAATCTGCAAACAGAACAGAATGCACCATATTCTTTATTTTTTTATTTTATCTTATTTTAGTTTCCAGGCAGAATATTTTAATAAAGTCCTATGGAAAGCAAGCTTAAAAAGATATCTGAGATTCACGGTTTCCACGGTAACCAAAACAATGAAAAATGATCAGAGTCTTGTCATGGCCTGTCCAAACCCCCAAAATTTGTCTCCAGGAAACTTGGAGTAAGTTTATGTGGAAGGGGTACCTACTGCATTGGCTGTGTATGTGCACTTACTTACATATGCCAAGAGGGCCGTAAGGCCCATGCTTTGACACAGGCACAGCACTCATTTGGACATGAATGCATGTACAATCATTGAGTATGTGGGTCCCAGAACACTTTTAAACTCTCCAATTCAGCATCTAAATGGAGGCCAAGTTTTCCTATATGTGTTGGGAATATGAATTTGTGACTCTGAGCTCTCTTAAAACTATATTCCCCACTGGCATGGCCAGTGGCTGTGGCCATCAGTCTCTGAACAAACATGGCAAGTCAGGAACATCATGTTCAGTCGACATTTCCTCCATCTGCTTGCCACAGTGGTTGACAGCATTTCTGGTGTATTCCTAGAGCATTTAATTTTGTGAAGTGCATTTATTGAAGAAACAAAAATCCCTTAAAAGAGCAAATATAGAGTTCTCATAAACATAGCTACATTTTTTTCTTTTTTTTTTTATTTGCTCTGAGTAACAGCGGGAAATGAAAAACCACGAGGATGAAGGAAGTGAAAGGACTATTTATGTATCATGGGAAGAATTAAACTGAGTTTCAATGCTTTAAAGTGTCCAGCATCTGTTTATCAAAACACTTCTGTTGTAATTCTTTTGTCCTCAATTATGCAGTCTGACTGCTCTGACTTAGGAAGACTGCACTAGGTTCTTCCTTTGATTTTAATGGCAATCTGTGTAAGTTCTGCCACTACTTTGAAACCAAAATGTTTGGCTGGCATTTCCAATTGCCAGTAAAATATAAGAACACGTGCCCTTTCTTCACAGAATTACTCATAAGTGCACATACATTATATAAAGATGTGTGGGTCTTAGAGTTCTTTCCTTTCTGTGCATGAGATACAAAGCTCTAAATTTTTATTTCTATTTCTGTTAAAATAAAATCTGTTGAACAAATGGGATGTACACCAAGATGTGGCTTGGAAAGATAACAGAAAACATCCTGTGAATTAAACAGTTGAATTAAGCAAGAATTCAAGCCACTGATTTCTACAAGAATCTTGCAAAAACATGCATCAAGGAAAATGACTTTCATCAGTTCAAAGCAGAACTTTTTGCAAAGTGTCAAAAATAGGCTAAATAATGTATTCTGCAACGGCAAAAAGCACTGGAACCTACCAGGAGACCACAATCTATATTCCACAAGCAGCAGAAGGCAAAGCCAAGCAAATACTGAAATTCAATATACAGAAAAATATGCTTTTCATTTCACTGCTGTTCTGTTATTAGAAGTTCTAGATGAACAGGGCTGACATTTTGCTAAGCTGCTTGCCAATGTTTAAGAAGACAGAGGCTTTCTGCTGGCAGCCACCTGCATTGGCAAAGTGGCACCAAACAGGCTGAGTCGTACAAGCAGCAATTTGTACCTGTTACTTTCAGCATATAAGAGCTGGAAATGATCAACTATAATGGGATTTGCAGTTCCACAGAAGCTTAGTATATCAGGATGTATATAAATGTATATCACAATGGTATTCAGGATAGTGTCTTTCTGTCGTGCACTTAAACACAAACAGCACTCATTTCACCTTTTTTCACCATGCTGATTGGAAAGCTCAATTTGTCATTTTAAAATAAACAAAATAATCTGAACAAGAGAAATCTGTTTCATTGAGATTAAAAAGATTATACATTCTCTAGCATTAAGCATCTCACCTGATTTGTAAAGAAAATCAATTTGGTTTATTACACAAAATCATGGGCTAAACTAAGTACCTTGAAACAGGAAAGACCATGACATCATCAAAGTGTTCTTTGGCATCCAAGATTCCCAGCTTATACTCTGGCCTTAATGGTATTTAACTGACACCACAGGCACTCAGATCCTACCACTGCATCTGACTGGGCTAAATTCAGAATGGGAATGCTTAAGGTAAGAATTCAGGAAAGCAAGCAAACAAAATCCACCTGAAAGGTCCAGAAATTCTGAAACAACAGCCCTAAGGAAGACATAAAATGCTACTACCTGATACTTGTATGGTGAAATTGGACAAACAGTAGTCCCTATGATCTAGAATTCAAATTTGAGAAAACAAATTAATGTCTTCTCAAGGAGTGAAATCTGAGTTGTGAACAGGGAAAGACCAAAGACACACCTGACATGTGGCTTCATCCAAAAAAAAAAAAACCAAACTCCATGACAAAAACACAGGGCAGGCAGCTGGGGAAACCACTTCACTGCCAAAAATCTGAGCAGTCTGTTTGATCATCTCCCGCTCCAGTTGGCTCAGCCTGGCCATGCCCTCTTCACAATCCATTCACAGTTTTACCACCCAAACTCCTTCCTCAAGTTTCCTGCTTTCTGCATTTCATTTTCTCTAGGCACTCTTCTAGCAGCTGCTTTTCTCTCCACACAGGGAACTCTCAAGATTTTATTGGAACAGATCTTCATCCATCTGCTTTGCTCTTGGTAAAGAAATCCTGGGTTTCTACTGCATTTGTTTGCCACATAGGGAACCACAGCACAGACTTTGTTGTTGCAAACACTCCAGCAGAAAATACTACCAAAGTGCTGAAAAAAAACAAAACAGAAATAAAACCAAAACCCAGACAATCCTCTCATGGCCTCCAAAAGTTCAAAATAGCACTCAGTGATGTACATATCTATTGGATAGGCAAGAAGAACACTAGTAAATCACGACAAACACTGTTTTTATATGCATACATCTTCCTTGCTTCTACAAACACCACTACATGCAAGATCCTTGACAGCATCCATCTGCACTCAACCTTACACTAGCGTACAGCACAAGTGAGAAATATTCCTACCTCCTGCCTCCCAAACCCTTGCTATCCCTCCACCATGCAACATGTGTTGTGGGAATTCACACATGACTGTGAAAGTCACATCAGTGGAGAGCTGGGAAATGTCTACATGGTTATTTGTGAGCCCTGAACGCGAGCTTCATCTGGCCAAAGTTGGATGCCCACCTACAGCTGAGCTACCCTCTTTGTATTCTATACAGGTGGTGAAAGAGCAAGGCCTTTTTCAGTCAATGCTCCTCTCACCCTAAAATAAAGTCAACATTTTTTTTCATTTATTTTAAAAAAAGCTGAAAATAGCTGATCTATTTAATACTAAAGCTATTATAAGAGGAATTAATTTTATGATGGGTTAGAAAAGCCACTGGAAGGTGACCGTACTTAGTGGAAGAAGGACAGGAATACCCAACAGTCTGGAAAAATACAGCTGAATATCTGGAGAAAACCGATATGAGTTTTATAGAGAAATACTCATCCTGTACTGCAAGCAACTCTAAATATCTTAGTATGGTTGTATGAATACCAGAAAAGTAATCACATATTGACAGTGACCAATATTTTATTCAAGCAGTAATCTTATTTCTAAGATATCTAAATAGCTTCTGACAACAGCTGATACTTACTATGTATTGAAAAGTGATCTGATGTGTAACTGTGAGGAGGATAGAGAATTTGGGAGAGGGAGAAAAGAAGAAAAAAGATCAGAAACCAAAAGTAATGAGAAGTAGGATGCTGAACTAAAGAGTATAATAAAAGTGAAGGAAATAAAGAGAAAGTAGAAGGCAAATATTTCAAAAAGTGACGTAAAAGAAGTTTTACCACTGCTTGTGTGAAAACTGAGCTCTAGCTTCTAACATGCAGGGAAAAGGCCACTGTTTTGTGGCTTTTTTATTTTTTTAATCAATCTAATCTCAGTGACATTTTCCTCACAATGCTCTGTGTTCCCAATAGCCTATCATTTCTTCATAGATAGAAACAAATAACCTCCCTCTACTCTTTTTTTGCTAGGTTCAGTAGTGCTTGTTATTCCCCTCCATGTCTCTCTTTCTTTCTGCAATAAACAGAAATCCAGTAATGTTGTGGACTGTTTGTAAATGAGTCAAATCAGTCAAAAAACAGGAGCAGAAAAGACCAAGTCAAATATGCATTCTTTGTTCTAAGCCCTGCATTTGCGTGTTCTGTAACACCAAAGATGCAATACTCACAATGATTTAGAGGTACATATGTACTCACAGTATGATGATATAGTGCACAGTAACACCACTGATTCATATACCCTTCAAAACCCAATTAGGAGAAAAGCTATGCAAGACAGAACACTATAATTACCTACTCAACATTCTCACTACACGAAAGGTATTAGATGGAATCATACCACAAAAGGTAAAGGAGCAGGATATATTGTTTTATCACTGACCTGGCAGGACATAAGGTCTCTTCTCATGGCAGATACACAGAGATGCATTAATCCAATAGTTACAGGGAAGCTAGAACAGAGGAATCACAGAAAGCCATAGGGAAAGCAAATTGATTGTGAAAAGGGAATATTTCAGTGCCTGAGAACTGAGCAGGAGCACGTGCATGGGCAGACAACAGATCCTATTCCAGAAATTCACCAAGTAGCAAAGTTGGGAAGGATGGATAAATGCTTGGGTTTACTTGTTGTAATGGAGCTATTGAAGAAAGATGACTCTTAAAGGCACCGCCTCCTGGATAGCTCTTCTATTTCTCCTGAGTCTCCAATTATTATTCTTCTCTTTCTCTTCAGTATCCTCATTTCCCCTGAGTACGCACTCAGCAGCAACTCGCATTCCCCAGAAATACTCCCACTAGCTGCCTGGAAAGACATTCATGCTGGAGGGCAAAACACTGTTCAGACATGAAGATGCCTTTAAAACCACAAGTCATCTTCAGAAACCAAATTGCATGGAGGTGCATGAAGAATTCCTCCAAGACCAACTTTGGAGGCAAGTGAATTCAGCCAACTCACAAACATCAGCAGTAATTTCATTTGAGTAAGCACGTTCGGTATTTTCAAAACCTCCCCCCAAACCACACACCTCTTTGCACGTGCACTTCTTTTAAAAATATTTTCTTCTTGGTCTGTTTTCAGGCTCACATTTTGCCCTCAGCCTGTGTGATAAAATTGTTTTCTGGGTGAGCCCTGGAGAACCAAGCAGACCAAACACTAACGCTCATATGGATTTTATTTAGAGGGGGAAAAAAATCCCTTAAGTTGAGTAGTTATGTTATTTTGAACTGGTTTTATATTTTATGTGTACATAGCAGAGTTGGAATTTCAGGGCTGGCTTTTGTTTGCATTCATCGTGAAACATTTGTTATATGAGCTGCTGCTACTGCTACCAAAACAGCTGCTGCTCACTGCTAGAAAACCAGAGCCCATCTCAACAGTTTCTTTCTTTCTCTGGTAAGTCTATCTGGAAAATGAAGCCTGGTGTTTCTACAGAAAACTGCCTTTGTTAGGCTTCACTGTCATCTCTAACATCTTTTGTCTACTCTGAACATGCACCTGAAAAGAGACTGATAAATCAGAGCAGATGCTCTTGAAGCATCTACAATTAAAGGTAGATCAGAACTACAGCTGTATGAGCTCCTTGTTCTCCTGCACCTCAAACGTGAATGTCTTCCCTTCAGTTACTCCTGTGACTTAGCCAGAATTTAGCTTATCAGTCCTGAATCATCATTTTGTACCATATGAAAAAATTGAGCCACAAATTGAGTATATCAAATGGTTTGACCTCCCTTCACATAAATATCTCTTTGCCATAGAAATGCTGCTGTTTAGTGGTTAGTGCAATCTGTAGGAGACTGCTTCCCTATCCAGAAAAAAATACCCTGCCATCTGACAGTCTGTGTGCTTTTCTAAGATTGGACACAAACCAGGACCTAGCAGACGAGTGGACTGCAGCCCTGAGTGCTGATGTCAGACACCCTGAACTGCACATAACCAGAATTTTAGTACTTTACTTTCTTTGTTATAATTACTAAAATACTTCAGGGTTGTTCTTGTTACTTCTTGGTAATGTAATATCAGCAGTGACCTCTCTCACCTCATTCCCTTCTTTCAAGTGGAACTTTATCCCAGACTTGAGCACGGTTTCTGCAGGACTCCACTGCTCTTTCTGAAGCAAGGGGAGACTAACAAACAATTAATGCCTACCAGTTTAACTCATTTTATCTTTCAGGAGAACTTCTTTTTTTTTTTTTAATCATATCTGAGCAACTTACGTTTCTGAAGAGCTTTTGGACAGAGATCCTGCTGAAAATTAAACCTGTACCATCTCACATCCATGTACTTGCTGACTCCTACAAGGAACTAGCTGACTTTCAAGTTCTCCACTGTCTTAGAGTTCCATTTCTTATTATAGTTAAATGGGATTCTTTCACTTGTAGCTCTTCAAATCACATTGCAGCCCTTGGAGGAATGTTAACTACCTTCTATTCTTCCAGTATAGCTGCTGACCAAACAACAGAACACACAGCATATTTGGCAATTAGTTTCAAAGACCCTCCTGGTGGGTACCAGTTATGACAGCAGCACTCCTGACACTGCCACACAGGAAACATAATTGAGGAGGAAAAACAGCCAGTCCTAGCAGCAAATCAAGCTATCCGTATTACAGATGGCATTGGCAAATAATGGAAGACTTATCTGGAGTCAGCCCAAACAGATAAATACAACTCACAATACGAGATTTTTGAAGTGCAGAAACCATTGTGCAAATGTTGCAGATAGAAAAAGCAGCCCAACTGGAAATAACACACTAATTAAAGAACACAATAAGATTGCAATTAAGAAGGAGTGAGAGAGGAGAGAGTGGAGATGAGGATGCTCTTTGCTCCTACATTTATAAATCTGTGATTCAGCTTCAAGAGCAGAGAAAAAGAAGAAAAAAGGAATCTTCCAAGCCTTATTTAGTAAAAGCCTCTCCTCTCGCTACAGCTTCTTGGAAAGTAAATTTGCAAGAGTGACAGGTCAAAAAGGCAGGGAAATTCCAGCTGGGAAAGGAAGCTGGGAGCATAAACTCCAAGAAAGTCTTCAGCAATGGGGCTCTGAAGGAACACAGGAATGGTGTGAAGTTATGCTCAAGTGAGCAGATTATCCTCGCTCAAGTGATGGCTGGGAGACAGACTAAAAGAACTCATGTGTAGCAGCGGAGTGCTGCTCTGCTAACACATTTCCTTACTTTTAATTCATATAGATCTGCAACCGGCTTCATCCACCTACTCCTTTTATTTATTTATTTATTTATTTTTTCCCTAATAGCAACTATGGAAGTCTTAAGGGGACTTAGAGGTCCTTAGATGACTGGAGGACTCCCACTGTGCCCTCTGAGGGCAAATAATCTATTCAGATACACAGGAGGGGAAGGTCAGCAGGCACTTACTACTTAATGTCATTTATTGATTTGTTCTAAACCTCTTTATACTAACCCTTCAATCTGCTTTACCCACAGGATAGGTAAGAATGGTGACCTTTTCTGTAATAGCTTTTTCCTCCTTGAGTGTGCCTGACTGCCAACTCTCCTAGTACTCACTGTCTCCCTCCCCAGTTCAGATCTTTTAGTAAAGACATGGCTGAAAATAATCTTTGGTATTAGCTTTAATGCCTTTAGCACACTGCATGCAAGAAAGTGCCTCACTGTGATTTCACTATCAGAATTCACCCTCTTTCATGTTTAGCTCATTTTAAGTATTACAACATCTTAATTATTATAGCAAATCATTTTTATCACTGTAAAAAACTTGACTTTAAATTGCTATGTTTATATGAAAACCCAAAATAATTCTCTAGGAATGGCTACTTGTCTTTACTGTACAAAAATACAGGTAAAATCTTGCTAATTATATTTCTTTTTCATATGTACTTTACCTTTAATACTTTCCAAGACATTTCAGAATCACCAAAAATACTTTCCGATACTACTCACACTCCTCTTACAAGATGTCTTGGGTATGAGAACAAACAATTTAACATGCAATCTATTCTATTGCTGCTGCAGGGGGCAAGACTTAAGACCAGTTTGAGAGGTAAATTACAGTAGCCTACTTTGAACACTGAAAAAAGGATTATGCTCCTGAAAGCAGACTGAATAGTCAGCTTGGGTCTGCTCCACACTGTTGCTGTTCCATTTCTGTGTCAGATATGCTGAATTTTCAGTTAAACACACTTCCCTCCAAACACTGTCCCTGAACATGTACTGTGACACAGTCATAATCATGCCAAATTCTGAGTTGTTACATACGCATTATTAACAAGGGTTCTTCATATTCTGCCTCAGGCAACTTAGTTGTTTCCATATAGGTGAAATGAAGACCTGTGAAAATGTAGTGGAGCTGAAGCAGGCCTATTAACTGAAATTCAGCCATCCACTATGCCTTACACTGTCTGAAGAGAGGTCAAAGTTGTTAAAGAAGCCTTTTGCAAAGTGTTACTATTATCATTTTTTATTCAAATGTTTCTTCTAAAGCATACATAATAACAGAGATATAGCTGGAATGATACTGCCTAAAATAGCATTATGATTTTATTGTTAAGTTAGTGAAGAAGGAATGAATCATCAATGCAAGCTTTAATTGTCTGCCATTAAAAAACAAACAAACAAAAAAAACACCTGCCATTCTGACATCAGTGACCTTGGACTATTTACAAGATATTCCTAATGCTGTATGTGAATGCAGCTTTCCCTGTGTACCAGAGCTCTAGGAACACTGCTTGCCCATGCATTTTTCATTTTGTTCTACTAGGGGCAGGAAACATTGTAAAGATGCTTCAGGGAATTAACCTTGGATGAATATCAGAAGCACTGTTACAAATCCTTAACATTTTTAGTGACTGATATGCTCGTTAGATAAATGTTACAATTTCTTAAAAGATACCAGCATAAACCCCTCAAAATTATCTCTTTACACAAGAGAATACACATGAATTCTTGGCATATGGGATGTAAGGGTTTGGCTGACTCTCCCCTTGTGATTTAGATCATAAATACATTTTGTTTTTACTTCAAGAAAATATGAAATTACATCTGTGTTGGTTTAATCCAAAACCAGACTGCCCATCAATAGGTCGGATAAGGGGAAATTGAAACAAAGCATGACTCATGAAGATGTGGAATGAAATGCAGAATCTGGAGTCTAAAGTCTTTTGGAAACGCACTGCACAATGAAGATGAAGCTGCAGGTGGTCTATCTTTCATAATACTACAAAAGTATAAATGTATTAGGCAGAAAATTTAAAAGGGAGAACTGCTCATGGTGGAGAGGTTTGGACAAGAGCATACAAAAAAAAATAAAGCATTTGACTTCTGACACTGCCAACTGATAACCATTATGAGAAAAGTGATGGAGAGGGACAAGCAAAAGGTTGCAGACTGCAAAGCACAACCTGGAGTTCTGAACACAATTCGAGGACATATGGGCTAGGTATCTACAAAGGTTCATAAAGAACCACTATTCAAAAAGCTGAAAACAGCATCCAATGAGGACTGTGCATCAAGGGAAGACAATGCCAAAGACAAAGAGTTTCCAGAGAGAGCTAACAATCACAAGCATGCCAAGAAATTGGATGCAGTCTCTCAAAAAATCCTTTTCTACAAGAACTGAGCTTAGTGCCCAAGCCAGCAGTATTAATGCAAGCTAACATGTACTGTAGCTCACAAAAAAAAAAAAAAAAAAAAAGGAATATTCTGTAATTGTATGTAATACTTAGTGTTTCTCTACCAATACCTTGTAAGTTGTCACAGCTTGTCTATAAGCTCACATGACCAGAAACTCTAGCAGAAGTGCAGCATTAGATCTAGGTTTTTCAAAAGATGATCCACGTGAACAGGCACTTCACCTTCTACTATATCTTCACCTCAGGAGAAAGGAGAACCATAGCAATAATTTTGCCAGACAGATCTGTATTTTTCTTCCCTATACCCTAAACTCAGGGAGCAGATATACCCTGGATGAGAGCCCTAGTCATGTCGAGCTCTCAGGTACACCACTTATTTTCTCAAAAGGCATCATTAATTTTGGGTGAGAAGATGCCCTTATAGACAAATGTTCTGTCACATAACCATGTACATATGGACCACCTCCAATCTAATTAGCACATGTTAGCAAGGAACTGTAAATACAGCAGACTTGATCTTGGGATACCTACAAGCTCCCCGTGGGCTTGGAAAGCCTTGCCAAATTCTCTTGCTACAGTTTCAGTGTTGCTCATGTCTTAAGAACGAGATTAAAACTACCCTGGATAAATCTTTTGGTGCCGTAGTTATGTCTCCCATGTAATACATGCATGTTCTGTGATGGTCTCACTTTTCTGAGCAGAATAAAAAACCTGCAGCTGTTATGAGCCGCCAATCTTTCCTGCAGAACTTACCAGAGAGAAGCTGAGATTCTGAGATGAATCTTCAAAAGATCTAGAGGCTCTCTCAAAAAAGAGTCACGAGAAAGTTCAGAAGTACTCAATCCCTTCCAAGAGTTCCTATTCTTAAAACAGTTCAGTCTATTCACAAAGGGATTTGAATCCTCAGCAAGTCAGAAAACAACATATTTTCCTATTATGGAACTGGAAAAAGAAAGAGCATTTCCACTTACTGTGCTTATCACTGATTGCTGCATCCACTAACTTCAAGGCAATCCAGACCAGGCAGCATGTTTTTATTTCTTCACTCTAAATCTTATTTTCACGTCTTAAGAGTTAAATAACATGTTTACAGCTTTTGACACTACCTTCAGCTTTATAAAACAAGCCAAGGAGCACATTTTTTGTGCAGATTGTCCTAGGTGCTATTGACAAAGTGGCAAACAAACATCCTCTGGGACGTGTGCTGATGCTCCTTCCCTTCCCCATTTTGCTTGCACACAAAGAAAAGGGAATTTCTTCCATAATACAGTAATTAACAATATAATTAAACACTCTCCATAGAGTATAAATGGCCTGTTTTCACATACTCATTGTTTTAAAACATTCTTCTGGATAATTTTGAAAGTTCACAGAGAGAAGACATAAATAGCTTGTTCACATTCCTATTTGTATTTTCTGTTCTCAGAACAGGATGCTGGGTGATAAAGAAGAAAACACCACCCAGGCACAATGTAAACTCACATGTGCTGTTACCATTGGCAAAATGTTCAACTTCCCTCAAAGTCAAAAAAAAGCAGGGAGATTACACCACCTTCTGGACAAAACTTTTTAAGTCTCACATACAATTATTTTCTTTCACATAATGGCCAACTTCATATTTTACTTCCACACACAGTTTAGAACTTCCTTTTTCTACAGAAGACTTTCACACAGAGTGATTGCTCTCGAGACTTGCTCCCTAAATAATTCTAGGGAAAACAGATAGCCGTTTTACAGGGGAATGCAAAAGAAATCTCTGAAAACTTCAAATTTTCTTAAGTTCTGTTTTAAGAAAGTGAGAGATGCAGAGAATTTGAGAATTTAAATTTGACCTCATCCAATTTGCTTTTCTTCTCACACCAAGAGCACAGATGTTTGTAGGTGGAAGACTGTGTATTTATGCACAAGAGATGAGAAAATTTCCACTTGCCTTTCCACTTAGCATTCCCAGCTCTGCCAACTCCAGCAAGTATGGCTCATTAGAAGTAGGCAGAATTTAGAAGCTGCAGATCACTTGTTCTAATTTTTTCTTTATTTCTTTTCCTTCTATACAGAACAAAGGCAAAATATAAGATGATGACTGGAGACACAGCGCAAGAAGCACTGTCTCCTTCCATAAGATTTCTGTCAACCTTTCTCATCCAGAGTTTTCGTTCTTAGAGGTCATATTTTCCTCCCATTTCTCAGAGGGAAAAAACAGTGGGATCCTTCCTACCTTCCCTTTAATTTTCACATTTCATAGCATCTTTTCTAGCAGAGACTGAACATTTCCAGATGCACAGCATCCACATCATTAATGCCAGAGCCCTCTAAGAAGAGAATGGCAGAAAGGCTGCTAAAGAATTTAATGCTCAAGGCATCAGGAAGACTAGGAGGAGCACTGCTAAAAAAGTGATGGCATGGAATGGGGGATAAGGAAAGAAGGGTCTTTTCTCAGCCTTCTCCACTTGCAAAGAGTTTTTATTTTCACAAGGAGTGGAAAAATGCTCTTTTCATCTTCTGGCATGAGAACCATCCAAAAGTCATGTTCCATCTTCAGTGAAGTTTATCTCACCCGCTCCGTAAGTCCATCAAAGAAAGCTTTACCATCTGTGCCACAGGACCTCAGCCTCGCAATAAAGACAAATGGCAGCAGTGCCCTTCTCACTGAGTTTAAAGGGAACGAGAAGCTCACAAATAGGAAACATCCAGTCTGCATCACCAGCATTCATGAATGAAAAGGAATAAAAAATTCAGCAAGTTTATATTACCCAGTGCTACTACTATAGTTGAAAACATTCCCTGTAAACATGATTCTTAAGGAGAATCACATTTGCATTGCATTTTCAAAAAAGCACACTGTTTTACTCTTAAACTGAAGAAGATATTTTGTTCCAGCTGGCAGCATGAGCAATTTCATTGCAGTCAATAAAACTAACTGTTTAAGAAGTCTTAAGTTAGTCTTCTTGTTCTAAGACCTATGCACACTCCAAAGTGAAGAGTAATGTTCAAAAGACTAATTTCTGGTATAGGGAAGAAGTGTTTATACAGGGCTTCCAGTGACAAAGAAAGTTTATAAACTCTTATAGAAAGGTAAGAAAATATGGATTATTCTGAGGTGATAAAAAACAGTTGCCTGTTCTTTTGCATTAGATGCTGTTAACTTTTACTCCTTGACAGAGAAGTTGAAAGGGCAAGAAAAATCTCTATGCTCTGCTGTGCATTTTGTGCATTGTCTGTCCTTAAAAAACACTGAAGATACAAAACTGAAATGTGCCCACTTGAAAACAAACTGCATAGGTGTTCTCCACTTTCTGACTACCAGCTAGACCATGGAAGTGAGCTATAACCTGCAAAAATGAACAGGTCTGACCAGTTATTTTTCCTTTGGTTGTGCTCCAGAGAGTAAGGAGAGATTTTGCACATAAAATTACTCCATAACTATTTCGGGCCTGTCACATTGCAAAGGAATGCTTTCGAATTCTTAAGTGAAATTAATTCAAGGTTCTGCAACTGGACCCTATCTGCTCCAGTGCAGGTGAAAAAAAAATGAAAGGCATTGAACATATTGCGTCTGAATATGTTCAACTGAAAGGCAGAACAGTGAGCAACTTTTAGCATGATAGCAAAGAAACACAGTAAACAAAATTGCCTACCTATCTACCTATCCCACTATCTTCCCCTACTTTTCATGTCTTATCAAAAGCAGTTGTGGCTATCACGTTAGAAGGTGTTCAGTGCTTTGGACAAGAGAAAAGCTACAAGAACAGGTGCCCCTTTGCAAAGCTTCAAATACTAATATCAATATTAACAAGATACTTAATATAAAGGAGAGTAGAATAATAATAATAATAAAAACAGGAACCCTGTGGTACTAAAGAATGCTACAAGATTAAAAGGTTCCATTGAAAGCTTCAGCACAACAAAAGCTTTCACAGTGTTGCATATTGTTATAAAACACATGTCAAAATATTTAGCATATGGATTTCCTCAGGGCAACATTTTATTGATGCAATGAAGAAAATTATTCTTCTAGTGTCTTCAGACACTAGAATTTCTTACCTTCTTTCACAGTCTCCTCTTGTCAGCTCATGCAAAACATAATGAAATACATCACTGGTGTCACCAACAGATGTGCTTAAGCACATTACATTCAACAGTTATCTTGGCCAGACAGACAGCTACACTTGCATTTCTTTGCTCCGATGTAAATGTTCTACTACCTATCTGATCAATAGAGTCGAAGTTTTACTGATCCTTTCTTTCACAACAATAGCTGTGAAGTGTATTTGAAAGTAAAAAGTCTCTGGCCTTTCTTTTCTTGCAAGGATGACAATAAGCAAGAAATCTTTAATAAATATTCTTAACTGGTGTCTCAGATGAGAAATTCTACTGTAGACAAAGAGGAGACAGAAGATACTTTAATAAGGTTTGCATGGCTAAAATAAAAAGAAGAGATGAGAAGAAGAAACCTTCAGTATTTCCTGATTTGAAGTATTGCCAGTCCACACTGAGGGCTCCTGACAATTAACAACTCTGCACAGATGGGAGCTGTAGTGAGCTGGTGCCCATCCAAGGTCAGTGTAATGAGGAGGAGGGTTCCAACTTTGGAAAGAAGAAGGAGCTTAAACCCCAAATTCCCGCAGTTGTCTCTTGAATGCTTTCCAAGTGCAACTACAGGAGTGTCCAAAAGTCACCCTGTGCAGCACTCACGGTTTTATGGACTGGAGTACATCCAGTAGCTTACTACCTACAGTGGGAAGCAGGTTCTCTTAATTTTTTTTTTAGAGTATGATATTGGTGAGACTGCAACCAGCAATTTTCTACTTTGTTTTACTTATACTCCACTACAGCAACATCAGATGAAAACTGCCTTCCTTCAACTATTTTCTGCTTTGAAGCAGCTCTATAAATCCAGCTGTTAAAATGTGTCTCATCTATAACAACAAGTGGGCTCTAGTGCAGAGGTTTACTGGCCTGCGAGGACCTTCCATACACGGTATTTTTCTCGTCTGAATATGTTCAACTGATAAAAAGTAAAGCAACACTTTTCCAGAGCAAAGAGAATTTAAAAAGAGAAGAAAGATAAAGCAGCAGTTTAGTGAACAAAAGTACATTTTATATAATAAATCTGCAAATATTAGTTGCAACAAGAAAGTTGTGTTTAGTCTGATGTATCTGCTGCTTTGTGAGGTCACCATGAAGCTGGGCTGGAGAACAGTTTCCCTTCCTCCCAGCACTTCATGATGCAACAGCAGAGGGTGTTGCAGGTCAGGTCTAAAGTGCACTGAAGAGAACTATATAGCATTTCTTATATAGCACTTGGATTCTTTTTCTTTTTCCAACTGATTCTGTTAAGCCTCTTGTAAGCATTTGCACCATCTGTGAAATAATCTGAAAATAATTATGACTTAAAAAAAAAAAAGATCTTTGCATGTATGAAAAAAGCAGAGTTAACACAAAGATACTGTTTCTATTCTATTCCCCCTTCTTAATCAGTGAATGGTAAAAACAAATTCAAGTTTTACCCACATGAGGAATACTGAAGGTAAGAGATGAATCTTCATACAATACTGGTCTCATGCATGAAAGCCCAGAGAAGAGTGTACTGCTACCCTGAAATGTGGGATCAGATCTCCCAGAGATACTGCAGTATGCACAGAGAGAAGAAAGACTGTCTAACACTTTCTCATTCTGGGAGATTGCTTATTTCACATTTGACAATTTCAATGGCATCCTGGTGAAAAATTAAGCCCCAACGAGCTGTTTTTAGCTTCCCAAATTGGAAGAGAAGTGAAAATCTATGCTGCATAGAACAGCTGAAAAACCCTATATATTCTCACAGGAAAACCTGCTGACTGCAGAAAGCATTCTTCTGTTGATTCTCTACCTCCTTCTGGCCTAGCATCAGTATAGAAAAAATGCAAGGAAAACTTCCAAATGCTAAAAATATGTCCTGTTATTCTAAAAGTTGCAAAGAAAAGAGAATGCCACTCTTTCTCTCTGAAATTTGTACACTGCTTAATATAAAACTTTGAAAGATGCATCCCAGAAGGAGGGACTGGGTGACAGTCATGCACTGAAATCTTTCATTTTTCTGAACTGACTGATTACTATTACAGCTTCTCTCAATCAAAAGCCAGTGATAAGCTTCATGCATTACAAATGAGATTCAGTGTTTGATTCATGTATTTTTAATATACAAATCAGTACAAAGGATACCTTTCAGTAGCTGTAGGCACTTCAAACTGTCATGAATGCAACAGCCACTGTGCAAGAAGCAAGTGTTACCCCTTCTTGGTTCATAGCACATTAACAGCCCTATCAAATGTAAGCAGCAGACCAGTTCTGCACTGCTCCACAGAAGCACCTTATTCCTTGATGTAAGCACAGGACACAAAACTATTCTCTACAGAGGTAGAGTGAAAAGTAAGCATTGGGAGGAATGGACTCAACACAAGAGAACCCTTTCACATTGATGTTGGGGTGCAAGTTAAGACGCTGAATAAGTTTCTAACCATGCTTTCTACTCAGCATACTGTAGGTATACATTATTACTTGTACTTCACCTAATCTCTTTTTAAGTGAAGGGTAATTTCACCATAATTGTAAAAATCACAGCGACTCAGTCAAGACTGAGGGCAAATAAATATCCTGCTATTTAAGAAACCCCAGTGTTCAGCTCCCCAACACATTTCTTCTAGGTTTCCTTCTGTAGATACTGCTGACATTTTGAGAGCTGATGCTTGTTTGAGAGCTGAATATGCCAGAATTAAAAGAAGAAAAAGCCACTGTAGAGATAACTGTGAGGCTTTTGGGCGTGTGGCAAGATTACTGGAGCACTAAGTGATTCCTGGGAAAATAAAACCACTTGATGACATTAAGAATATATGTAGAATGCATGTGCTTCCCCATCAATCAAATCTGTTCCTCAAAAGGAATATAAATCTCTTCATTGACTAAATAAGACACAAAAGCTTTCCTTTCTGTGGTCACCCTGATTTTGCCAACATATATGTGAAAGTAGCGTTTTTAATGGAAAAAGTTACCTGGGTTTTTGTAGATGCTAAGCACATCCTTGAAATAATGAGGTAAGAATCTTTCTAATAAAAGCAGCACATCCTCCAACTCCTCCAGAATCCCCACAAGCAGGAAGTTTTCATTAACGTTCAGCTTTGCTCTTTCAAGGGCCCATTCACCAGGTTCCCTGTATGAAATTAAAGGAAGGAGAGGAATAAAGATTTAAAAAAGGGGAGGAGAATGGGTGTTTAAATATATATTTACTTCAGAAATTCAAGTTAAATATGCAAAGGTAAGCATTTGCAAATAAATAAATAAATCCAAAATACCTAAAGAAAAAAATGTTTGTTTCACAGTAGCACCCTCTTTTATGACCAAAAAAAAAAAAAAAAAAAAAAAATTTTAAAATAAAAATAAAAAAAAAAAAAAACCAGGATAAAAATCTGGATCAGTTGATTAGACAGAGCATCCCTCAGCACCACCTTCCACACAGATCCCGCTTTGTCCCAGTGGATTGCTGGGAGGGGCTAGATAGCCTTACCACAGCCAAGCTGATGCTCTCAGGGACACAACGGGGTGTCTGAGGTGCTATCAACAACTCCTGAGTGGCATTTCTCATGTACAATGGGATAACATTTAACAACAAAAGGAACAATNAAAAAAAAAAAAAGAAATTTTACAGTAAAGATACAAACATGAGCTAGTTCAATTACAGCAGCAGAAGGCTGCACTTCACATGATTTTATGCATGATTCCTATTTCTTGTGTGGAAACCTGGAATTCCCAGGATATAGATCTGTTATCAGCATCTGAGCAGAACTAAAAAGTATGTATTAAGAAGTTAAGGCACAGGTAAAATGGATAATGAGTATGTAAGGTCACTACCAACTCAGAAGAGAAAACTCCAGATGATTACATTCAGATTTGATATAACATTCAAGCGTGAAATCAAATAAAAAGAACAATACTACATTTGTAAATTTCCCTTCTTTTTCCAAAATATATTCATACATGCAGTTATCACATGCATCATCACATCGTACTTACAATTTTCTCTTGTACTTCAAATAACTACTGCCTCCAATTACCAGTTTTTGACAAAATATTATCTATGGATATTGCTGAGCAAATTGGGGTATCTCATGTATTTATTATTTACCTGCATCTTGGATGCTGTCCACAGAAATAGGGTATGATATAAAATAACCTGGGATTGGAACATTCAGGGTAGTTTTCAAGGATACACACATTAATGTCCTGTGAGTGAGAAAAAAGAAAACAAAGTTGATTACTGTGTATTCTCTATCAACATCTGTTTTCTTTATCTCATACCTTACACAGCATCTCAGAATCACAGATTTTTGCCGAGGCTATACAAATACCTTAGAAATAATCTACTGTTCATGTTAATACTTTTAAACTTTATTGGAAAGCTGCAAGAGAAAAAAATGATTTCTTTCTATACTGTCTTGCAGCAAGTAACGCATTTTCGTGTTGGGATTAATGCGTGATTCAAAGCAGGGCAAACTGATTGACTTTCTCAATGAGGTATATAAAATATTCAGGATATTATTTTCAGACTTATCCGTGGGGTACACTTAGAAGAAAGAAAACGTAGATAAAATTGAGACAAGTATTTTATTTATTTTATTCTGCTTCATACAGCAACTGGGATGAACAAACAGAAGTTATAATTCACAAAATTTGCTCCTGATATAAAAACACGTATCACCTTTGATTGCCATTCAGGATATTTCTGAGACGTTCAGAAACAAGCCTATCATGTAACCCACAAAAATTTTATCACTTTCCCAATTCATCAGTCATAAGAACTATTTATCATTTCTCAACAGATGAGGCATAGCTACTGAACTCCAAGGAGTTAAAAGCCTGTTAAAAGTTCACTCTCATTTCCTCCCCTGTCTTACCTGTATGTAAACGAGATTTTATGGACATATTAGGAGATCATGGGCTGCAATTAGATTACAGGATGAAGAACTATCAGAGGAAACAGCATAAAACTGCCACCTGGGATAAAAGCAGCCCACCTCCCCTGCTCTCCACAGTGCATTCAAGCACACTGAGAAGGGTTTGCCTTACATACATACTGTAAGGTTTACATTCAAGCAGTGAATTTTTAAAACCAAGGTTCTGAGTTCAAATGTAACCCCTTTGACTCACTGCTACAAACATTACTGAGAAATTTACTGGTAGCATAGTTAACGTGTTCCTTCTGTGATCTCAGTAGTTCTTGTATTTTAAACAGAAGTGTCTTCATTGCTGCCCTTCAATACATAAAGGATGTTTATAAGAAAGATGGCAGAAAACTTTTCACCAGAGCCTGCAGAGATAGGACAAGCAGCAATAGTTTTTAACTGGAAGAAGGTAGATTTATATCAGCTGTTAGGAAGAAATTCTTCACTCAGAGAAAGGTGAGTTGGTTCTCCGGTTGCCCAGAGAAGCTGTGGGCGCCCCATTCCTGGAGGCACTCAAGGCCTCAAGCCCTGCCCATGGCAAGGGGTTGGGGCTGGGCGAGCTTTGAGGTCCCTTCCAACCCAAGCCATTCCGCGAGTCTGTGACCGTTAAAAATGACAATTTTTAAAGGTTCACTGTATTTTTATTATAGGAATTATCAGAGATGTTTCAGGGATACATACTCTCCAGTTTCTGTAATAACACCTACAGTGTCTGGCAGTGAATTTATAATTCATGGCAAAGACATTTATTGTTTCTTTGTAAGAATAATGAATACGGTGAGACAGAAAGTAATATTCCTGAGATAAAAAAGATTAATATCAAATACAACAGTCTAACAGGTTCCTCTTTCTCCTTTTGAAAGCTATATTTGGTTAATATGGCCAAATAAAACATTCATACAATAAAACCAATGTACATTCACAAGAAAAATGCTGCAGCTTTAACAAGTGAATAGCTTATACTTAATCAAAAATAGATGGTTAGTATTCCCTTGTAGTGTCAACAGCTGTAGCTGTAGGATCACTGAAACAATTGGGACTGCGCTAATCTAAACTACATAGCAGCACTTCCCTTCAGGTTCCGTCTGTGAATGGAATGCAAAAGGACCTTGATGCAATAAGGGTTTAAGATAAAGGTCAAGTATATTTTCATGTATATTTCCAATTTTCTGCCACATAAAGGCACACTCTTCATGTTCCCAACATCAAAAGCACCAAGCTTGCTCTATGGTCAAAGGGCTGCCCCAGTTCAATATTCTTTTACTATTGCTGTTGCAAAAAACAGTGTTACTTACCCACATCTGATCTGTATTATGGCTGCTGGATAGTTCCAATACATTTGCAACACCTGCTTTCCTTTCCTGCTTTAACATATTAACTTGTGAAACAAATCACCAGCATCCATCCATCCCCTCAGAAGAGATTTCACTGGGTGATATGTGGAATTATCATTTTTAACCAACAGGGTTTGGGTGTGCGTGCTGGAGGTGTGTTACTCATCACACTACACAAACCTACACGAAGCTGCTCTTTGGCTGCTGGATGACTTGCACCAGTTCCTGCTTTTTCTGGGCACAGAACACTAAGGTGATATTATGTTATTCTAGGCAATGTTATTCTGTTATCCTAAGCCACATTCATGCTACATTTTTTCCACTAGGAGCATGTTTTCCTAGCAGGATATAGATCTTCCAGGTCAGAAGGTTCTTCTGTGAGACAAAAACTTGCAAGCAGATAGATAACAGCGTTTTGCATTTAGATCACTGGAGGAGTCTTCAAGAAAAAAAATAATTCAAAAACAGCTGAGAAAGATACAGAAAGAAAGAAACAGAGCTACTTGGATCACTTCCTTCCACAACAAAGAAAGGGATTTTGCTTTATTCCTCAGCTCTCAACCACTATCCATGCTGCTCATATCCCACTGGGCTCCGTCTGCAGGAACACAGAAAGCTCCCTAGGAACCAGCAATGGCCCTGCTACAGCTCTGGGGCTGACAATAATGACAGAAACGATTACTTTTATTTATTTATCTACATATTATTGTTACAATTTGGGCTGAAATGGCATTTCAGTAGTGTCTACTTCCTTCTATAAAACTGCCCTTCATAAAAAAAATTGTTATGTGCCCCAATACACTAATGTGCCAACAAGACAGACCCATCAGAAATGTATCAAAGACATTTTACTGTTTTTGTTTAAGCTAACAATAACAGAACTATTTTACTTGTTTGCATATATGCCATCAGTGAAGTCTGCATGTGCTAAAATAATAATAATAAGATATACAATTTGTTCTGAAATTCTAGTGCTGTCACTAATGTCATGGTTTTATCATTTTTGTTCTTGGTATTCCACATCATAATATCATGTAGTACATTGGGATTTAAAGAGTTAATGTTCCAGCTCTGTGGATCATTGATAGCTCTGGGTTCTGTCCCAGAAGAGAAGAAGAACTACATACCCCAGAGGACTTTGCATTGCTTTGCATTTTTTTTTTCCGTTTTCTGCTCAGAGGAAAAGATAAAAACTGTTTCCATGTCACAAGATACAGTCTCTTTCCTTTTGGATTGACCCAGCAGTGGGTGCTCGCTATCTGTTTTGCCTTCAGTGTTTAGCATAAGGCCTTCGGTTTTTGGATACTTTCTCTCTCATTTTATTTGATTTATTAGCTTCAATTCAAATTATATTGTATTATATTGTGTTATTTTGCATTCCAATATAGTAAATTAGCTTTCCTCCTCAGATTGTTGCTGCTATTTTGTTTTTAGGTCCATCTCCCTTTTCCTTTTTTCCCTTTATCCTTCCCCCTTCCCTGGGCATGGGTCCACAGGTCCCCCTGCCCCAATTGTCACAGAACTGGGCCAAACTAACCCGTAAACTGTTGACACACTGAAAAAGTAAATTTTCAAGCACTTTCTGTAAAACATAAAGCAATTTACTGAAGTTAATGCCCTTAATTTACTGCAAATACTAAACCCTATAAAAAAGGTATGATCTTCAGTTTGAGAGTTTGGTGTTCTTTTCCCAGTACAACATTGTAAACTATTGGAAAAAAAACCAACACTTTTTGGCCAGCAGAAGGAACACGTAAGTTGGAAAAAAAAATAAAAAATCTTGAGCTTCAAAACATTCTCTGCATTATCGGTATCTCAACCAAAAGTTATAGTAAGACCAGATTCTGCCACGGATGTATGGCAATTCTTAGTACCACTAACAATTTAAAGTAAAGACTAACAACTCAATCACAGAATCACTAAGGTTGAAAAAGACCACTAAGGTCATCCAGTCCAAGTGTCAGCTCATCCCCACCATCCCCACTGATCACTTCCCTCAGTGCCACACCCACACGGTTCTTGAACATCTCCAGGGACAGGAACTCCACCACCTCCCTGGGCAGCCTGTGCCACTGCCTCACCAGTCTTTTTGAGAACAATTTTTTTCTAATATCCAACCTAATACACACATGCCTGGCAAGTAATTTTCCGTTAATCATCCATTAACCTGGGGGAAGCCAAAATGTGGCCTTTCCTTCTCTCTCAGTCAACATGCAAAATAGGACAGTCTTTTTATGCCTGCCCTGGTGGGAATGCTGCAGCTCCCATGGCAGAGCCATGAGACCCTGCTACAGCCCAGTCACAGTACAGGCTTCTTGTTTTGGTCTGAAGGCAGCAGATGTGAAGTATAGGTGTGTCACGAAGGCTACAGAGGAAGCAGGGAACTATATAAATATCTTTCAAGTAGAAATACACTCATTAAAGGAAATGAAATAACACGATGTGGAAAACCAGTGAGTGAGCCCAGTCGACAGTGACCTCTGCTGCTCACAAGGCTGCTCTTAATACAGTGCCTCAGACAACAGCCCAGTCTAGTCCTCACCATGTGCAGCCAAGGAAAATTTCTCTGCTCCACTGAGAGCCCCCAGAATCCTCTCAAGGTTTTTCAAATGTTTTCTCACTTACTTGCTCAGTGATTTGTAAGGAGGTCAAGCTGACCATTAATCCTTAGGACAACGTCGCATCACACAAACTAAACACAACCACAGAAATGACAGATAAAATAACCCGCCTCTTTCTCTGACTCCTGGCTGTGGATTGCTGGGTACCACAGAGCAATGGGAACGAAAACATAAAACAAATGGCTCAGAAAATGGTGTGGAAGTGTAAATATGAGAGGAGAGAAGGAAAAGCACAATTTCCTACTTCGAAAGGCTGCAGAAAGATGTACTTTGTTCTGGTTTAACTAGAAAATCAAAGTATAGTTAGAATTAACTTTTTCAAATACTAATTTAACACATCTTGCTGTTATGAATATATCTCAGTGCTATCTAGCAGTGCAAGTTATTTACATATTTTTACAGAAAATAAATTACAGCGTAATACATAATTTTAACCCTCATTAAAAACATTTCTACATTGTCAGTTGATATTCAATATTTTTGTTCAATCTCAACGAAACACTGGATAATCAGCCAGGTGACCTTCTTGGTTAAGATTCAGGTGCTTCTTGGTGCACTTAGTCTAACGATGTTGGCAGGAGCTGGCCATGAGGCATCAGGCATTGCTTCTCAAAGCAGTGCTGCCAGCAGAGCCAAGGCCAAGTGCCTCCTGTTGTGGTATCAAACCCTTCGGTGGAAGGTTGCCAGTCAGCGTGGGTGGAGACAAGCTGTATGGGAGCTCTCTGAGCCAGCTGAGTGTCCTCTGGAGACCACAGCACACTGGAATGAGCTATCTGGATCTTAACAACAGGTTCCAAAGAGGGCAGCGGTACTTCAGGGAGAAGTTCCCAAGAGATGGCAGAGCTGGACTAGCTGACCAAAATGCAGTTTTCTGTCCCCAGTTGTCCCCTTTGCATCAGCCTTTGATGGCTCCTTCACACCCACGTAGGCTCAAAAGATCACAGAACCCCATCTCACAGAAAGGCCCCACTGATTCCCTCTGCAGTACACCCGTACCATGTCTGCATAGGGCACCATCCCGTCTTGAGCAATACAGGTCACATAGAATATCTTCACTCACACCATTCATTTACATGGTTATTTCATTCATGTGGTGATTGCAGTGACAAGGAAACTCACCAGAGTGTGTGTCTGTGTTGCACTGGCACCAGCTGTATGCTGGGCCAAAATGCTGCTGACAGGGAGATATCCATCCATGCCATACACGCACCTTGCAGCTGCTGGGGCCAAAGCCACTCCAAGCATTTTCCTCTGTGGCACTGAGAGGTCCACTGATGCCACCAGGGAATTCTCCTCTCTTCACTCCCCAGGAATGATCTCTTTCACAGTGTTACCACGCCTTTTGCATTTGAAGACTGAGTGGCAGTGCTGCTTCACCTCTGATGAAAGCTACAAAGCTGAGTGAAGGTTTGCATTTTTAAACTGGCTTTTAGTCACAGGTAATACTCCCTTCAACTCTTTCATTTTGCATATCTGTTTCTGACGAGATACAACTCTGAATGCTTTGTACAAAGGGTGCGCAGACATTTTACAGATTTGCAGGTACTCAGCTTCCCTTCTTCCATGTATTTGTCAGGAGCTGAAATGTGGTTTTAAAAAGGACACTTGATCTCTTAAACTCCCAGGAAAGTTTAATGATCATTTCTTCCAAAAGTTGCTCTTCACTTCAAGCTAAATCATGTATTTGATAAAAAGCAGCAGCAAAACCAAGCAGAGAATGAAGTGAAAAAGGAGAAAAACTGAAAAAAAACCCAAACAACCGCTTTCTCATCACCCATACTCCTGTAAGGCGCAGTGTGCTAGTGGTGAAGGAGACAATCCAACAGCCTACACAGGAGATCAGAGGAAATCCTGTTAGAAGGTTTCAGGGACTGAGCAGCAGCGAGACCAAAAGCACCCCACAGAGCCAGCTCAATTCATTCAAGATGCTGTAATCCAGCCATCTTAGTGCAAAACAGAAACTGTCATGTAAAACAAAGGGACACATGCTTACAAACGACTTACTTGAATATATATACATTTTTTTTTTCCCCCCAGTTAATTTTTTACTTCCTAACTTCAGACAATCTCATCCTTTCCTTTTTTTTTCAGTTCTTCACATGCTTCCTACAACTCTACTTCCACTCACAAAGCATCAGCTAACCACTCCCTGGGCAGGTGGGACTTCTAACCTACCCATCTCTCTCATCCAGATAACCACCTTTCACTCAGAAGAGCAGAAATCCAGACACCAACAAGCAGTGATGTAACCCTATCAGTAGTTAAGAACCACAACTAATGCCAATCCTGCATCTTGCATAAGGCCCCTGGGGAGTCCACTGGACACAATAAATACAACTGGGAGGGTTGGACCCTGCGACATTTTCAGCAGTATTCACAGGGCTATTTTTGAAAGAAATCTCACGAACAAGTTACCACATACACAATTGTTCTGGGGAAACCACAGAATCCCTACAGAGACAATGCTCACAGGCCTGCCTGCTCATTAGTTCTTCTCCATATCTACCTTTCCACTTAGTTGGGCTACTCCATGACAAAAGGCTGCATCTTGTCCCCTGAGTGCAAGCTCCCTCTCTGGTATTACTGGTCTGGGTAGTAAGTCACACCAGTATGCACACTTGAGGCAAGTCAAAATCATACTGAAAAGATAAAGAGGGGAACATTCACTCTTTAAGAAAAAAGCACATTACAAACTTGAAAAATATTTTTCAACACAGTCTTGGGTAGCATACGAATACTGCATTTGAGGAATGATGTGGGAAGCTCACAACTATGACCAGGTGTCAGCACAGGCAGTGTAGTATGGAATACATACAAAGTTTGATACTATTCACAAGTAACTGCATTGGTGGGCTAAATATTTATATTCACAAAGTAATTAAACTACACTTTGTTTCATAGTAAAGGTTTTCTTTGTTTAAAAAAGCCTGCATTACAGTAGTACAAATGTTCAAGAGCAAATCCTATTACAAAAAGCTGGAGAAAAAGACTAAGGTATTTTCAACTACTAGAATACTATTGTTGAATCATCTAAGTCTTCTTTTAGTTCTGTTCAAGCAAGGAAACTTGATATTCTGAAGTTAGCCTAGGGCAGCCTACGGTTTGCTTAGATTTAAACCATGCTGTCTTTACATCAGCATGAATTTCCTTGATTTTTACTTTTTTATTTCTTTTTTTGAGGGTAATTCTGTGTTTTCTTTGAATTGACTTTCCACTTCTTTTTTTTTTTTTTTTCTTTCTGGCAATATATGTGTTTTTCATTTTTTCCCCCAGACCACATAAGCAAATATGTTGCCAAGCTGAATTCCCACTTTTTTCTTTTTGATGGACTCCTTTGGCTCAGCTTATTTGCCTGCCTTTCCTGCCAACAATATATTCAGCTCTTCTTCCTGGCACCATACCAAGTGAAGCAGCACCTAACAAAACAGTGTCTTCTGCTGTCTACATGTTCATTTAGCAAGGCATACACTATTTATCCATATACAAATTTTTGCTGGCACTAACCTAGCAGAGGTGACTGACTGCCCACAACCCAAACATATATGTGACAAACATTAAACCCTTCTGCAGATTCCTGTTTTCTAACTCCTGTTATCAGAAACCTTATTATTAATTTGTAAACATTCAATTTTACCAATTAGAACAGAACCACTTAATAGCTGTAAGTCACACCTTCTCACATCTTCCTTTTCCATTGCTTTTGTATTTTTCACCTCAAACCATCTTAGTACGGGAAATATATTAGAAAAAAATAGAAATAAATTATGCCAAAAAAAAGGAAGAGTGCGTGCCAGCTGGAAGAAGTGTATAAGCATTAAATAACCATCCTATTGTAGAGGGCACAGATCCAGGGAAGACCAAGAATGCAGAGCATTATGCTGCAATCAAGAATGAATCACGGAGGCAACAGCACTGAGACAGTACATTTGTCGAGCCTGCTTACTAACACCTCCTCAGAAAAGAACATGGAAAATTCGTTTGCTCAGACGATGACCATCAATAAAGTCAATTAGGGATGGCATATATTCAATTCTGCAAACACCAAACAGAAAATAGTCTCTACAATCTCTGATTTCTCAGCCCTCATGAATGCAGAGGGGCTAGATGCTGACTTAAAGATGCTTGTGAGAAAAGCAGTGACTCAACAGATAAATGCAGCAATTTACGCTCACCAAAGCAAGTTCTGAAGCATGGATGAAGTTATTCAGTGACAGATATTGGCTCAACCCAAAGAGGACTGCGATGGCTGAAGCCAATAGGACCAAAGTGGGCACAGAAGTTTATGGTGTGTGAGGCTTATTCCAGCAGGGCTAGTGGCACAAGCAGGGAATGTGGTCTGTCCCCAGACATTTCCTATGACAGGAGGAAAGGCTGCTCTAGACAAAACAGAGCCTTGAGAAGCCTTTTCTTCCATCCTTCACTAATGGAGAGCCAAGTTTATCTGAAGCTGGTTGTTATTTGTCCAGTCTGTTCATTAAAATGTTCATATGCTCTCTAATTTCATATCACTGCTTTGCTATTTCTGAAGTCAAAAAGTCTTTAGTAGTATCTCACATGAATACAGCTTCATGCAACTTAAATCAACTTATTCTTGTCTTGAATTTTGGTGAACGCTGGAGGACAACTGCATTACAGCATATTTTTACTCATCATAAGATTTACATTTCCCTACAGTATTTCCTATTTAAGACTGTCTTCTGGACTCCCTTCAATTTCTTAGAAGCCCTAAAACAGAACACTTCCAGCTTAGCTTTTCCAGCTCCAAGTAAAGCAGAAAATACACTGCTGATGCCTTATGTAAGTTCTCTTCTGTATAAGAGAGTGCTATGGAGAGAATAAAGGAATCATTTCACATCTCTGTCTCCTGGAGCTCAACATCTTCTGTTTTACTTGAAACACTGGATCCAAAAGGCCATTTGTGCTACACATTTTTTAAAAAACAAACTGGTTAAGACAAATACTAAACCACTGTATAACAGTGCAGATCATCTCTACTACAGCACTTTAATTGTGTTAAAAGCCTTGCTGTCCATCCAAGCATGTTATGATACAGGCTCAGTGTGGACAGAGTTGATAGCAAGCCGTGATTAGAACTAAGCAATAATGTGCATTAAATACTGTTTGGAATGAAAAACTATATCACAGTAAAAATCTCTCTTATCCCATATGAGATCTAGGATACTTTCATATACAGAAATAAGTCCTTTAGAGATGGAATAAGACCAAAAAAAATGTCTCGAAGCATCAGTCTAAAAATGCTTTAGGAAAAATGGATAAAATGAACAGAAGGTTGCCAGAACCAGTCAGTATTAGAGGGCACTATACAGAACTAGCAATAGCAAGAATCAACATACTTTTTTTGCAAACAAAGCTGTGCTTCTCCAACTTCAAAGAGTTCTGTGATTCAGTCACTAAGGATGTGATAAAGACAGACCCATGACTAAATTTCCAGGAAGAAAAACAGAGCAGGAACTGATAAGGGATAGGAAACTAAAGGTAGGAAGTAAAATAGCTAGTTAAGGTTGTGAAATGAGACAATGATTAGGGTAGCACTGCATCTGTTCTGAGGTATTGCTTCAGCATAACAAAGAAAGCTTAACAGTGAAATAATATGTTTTTCAGATAGTATTAATGACAGTGGTAAGAAATCTGACCACAGGGAGTTACAGAAGAACCCTATTGCGCTAAACGATTAGGTGATAAAATGCCAGAAGAATTCAGGGTCAGTTAAGGCATATTCTGGATGACAGAAGCATAGTAGGATTTTTGAAAATAAAATGAGAGAGCAAGAGAGATTCAAGAAAGAAAAGTCTATCAAGGGATATTAAACACAGATACTGACACCAATGTCCGGATGAGATCTGCAAGCTGAAGAATGTCAGGAGCTGGGAGGAATACAGAGGCGGGAAGCAGCCCTACATTCCCTCCTCACTCTGTACTGGTGCTTCTGCCTCATGCACCTTCAGTTCTCCACAAGAGCTTAATGTAGAAAGTTCTCATATTTGCATCTGATGCTACGTTAATTGCACAGATATCATGAGATTTAATGTTTTCAAAACATAGCTTGGTTGCTATAACACAGGAAAGCCTATTTTAATAACATGTCATTTCTGTAGTTTCACATGTTTCTCACGCCTCCTTTCTTGGGACAAATATTCTCATTCCTTTAAGCCCTGACTTCAATACTGAGAAATTGCACTCATCAGATTTTAGCAAAAAGACTAAAACACCTATACCAAGAGAAACACTGAAATTCTATGACTACCGTATCTTGACAATAATGTCACATTGTTTTAGTAAATCTTCATGAAGAAATAGTTTTAAGATAAAGAAGTTTTTTATATAAAATGTTGACAAGAACAATTATCAGAGTTCTGAACATTAAAGATGTTAACAGAGAGAAGCAATACATGAGCCAGAAGAAAACCAGTTCCATTGGCAATACACATTAAATATGAATGCTATTTAACACTCCTTCTTAGACAGAGACAGTACCAAAGACAAAAGAAACCATTCCATCTGCACATGCTGCAACAGAAGTTTATGTGACATGTATTAGGGAGGATTAACTTTCAGGAATAAAAGACTTTCATTAGAGCAATAAGGTGTATATCTCTTCTTTCCTCTTGGCTCACCTCACTTGCAGTGGCACTTTACCACAAGCCTCTTGAATGGTGTGAGAAAAAAGATTACAAGTGTGAATACAACTGTTTTCTTTATTAGATTTCTGCCCAGTGTGTACTGACCTTGAATTTTTTTCTTCATCCCTGAGGTCTGAGATACAAAAAGATCCATAGAGCAGAGAAGAAAAACACATTACTGCTGCATGTGGCTTCCCTGTTGCTACAGCTGGGGATGGTTTCTACTTTGCTGACTCTACCTCACTTCCCTACTTATAATCTTTCTGCTGAACAGCTCTAATGCTTTTCTGGATTATCACTAATACACTGCATTAGTTCTAGCAGTGCCATTCCGGATAGCTGAAACAAACTGGAACAAACATACTGATTTCCTTTTTCATTTTGACAGGACTGTCGCTGTGTGGACAACTCCAACTATTTAAAACTCACCAAACAACAAGATTTAGAAACATTAAAATGTTCCTGTTTATTTTCTTTTCGTTTTGAGCCTTAAGACACCTGCTGAAGTTCTTTTCTACTGCTTCCAAAAATGCAACAAGAAACAACATCAATTACGAAATCATGGAAGTTCATAACGCTGCTGGACTGAGGGGTTCTTTTATCAAATACATCATCTCTTTGGATTATATTCTGATGAAATTTTGATTTGCTTTTTATTTTGCCTTTAACCGTTGATGTGCAGTTCTGTTTTATATTTTTTTCCTGCTCAAAGAGGGCAGAAAATTTATTTAAAGTATATATATATATATATATATCACATTTAGCAACCCATATTCGCAATGGAAAGTTTCCTCTTTGCCACCACTTATTGGATTTTTCCCCAAGAAAAAGGAAATTACTCTTGACAACTTAGTTATGAATAGTGGCTGGCTTTGCTTGGACCAGAACTCATAGGAAAATGTTGTGTTCAAGGTAACCTGGCTAGACTGTGTTTCAAAAATTCATCAAGCAGCATGCAGCTTTGCTGAAACAATGTTAGTCCATTTTCCAAAGTCCCTAATAAAAAATAATCAGCTAAACACTCTTTGTATGTTTTTCGGTTCTTCCTTTTCCTTTTTAGGTATAGCAGATATTGGAATTTTGAAAATACTAGTCAACAAGAAAAAGCTTCAAATAAAAAACAGAAAAAGGGAACACTGCTCTGATTTGAAAGGAAAACTTCCCTACCTTGAAACAATTCACAGACAACATATTCTCTCTAATGATACGGAAAGCCTACTGTGTCTTCAGAATGATGGGTTTACCTTTTCATTCCAGACAGTCCCCCACTGCCTCCTGTGATAGCTTGTAACTGGGTAGCATCATAAGCCAAGAGGTCTGTGAGTGATGTGTGTTTTTTGAGATATTCTATTTGACTTCAGTAATCTTAAGACAAAAAACATCCTTTCAAGCATCCTTTCTTTAAAAAAGGGAAGAATTATAGAGGAAGACAGGAAAACGAGTTCCTGGCAGCAATCCTTTCCCTTGCTTGCCTGGGAAAGAAACAATGGCCAAATGCTTCAAACCCTATTTAATTACAGCAAGTACGGGTTTGCAGCTTATCACAGTCTGCTCCCTCAAGTTTTCTGCTGGCAACACCACCCCACCACATTATTAAAAGGTACTTTTGTTATTTTGCTTTTTCAATTCTATGTAAAACCCACCACAAAATGCTGAAGGAATCAGAGCATACATACATCGTTTTCTGAAGGACTGTCAGGGACCACCAGTATCCCTCAGATGTCTGGGTTTGTTTCCATTGGGTTTTCATTTCACTTAGGTGCCAAGATGCCTTACAGTATGTGGTTTGGATCAGTCCTCATCTAAGGGCACAGAAGCTGTTATTCTTCCCAAAGTAACTGCAGTAAGCACTTGCCAACAACTGCTCTTTTGATTCGAATTGCTTATCAGTTTGGCAAAAAAGGCAGTCCATTTACTCACTGATCCTTTCATATCCCTTGAGAAAAAAATGAGAAGGGAGGACACTTAATACCAGCCCAGAGCCTCTGTGCTAAAAAGTTTTTAACTGAAGCTATTAGTAAGCTGATAACCTCATAATGCAACTTCTACTCCCAGAAAAAAAAAAAAAAAAAAAAAACACTCTTAAAAAATAAAATAAAACCATCTGCAGTAATACCCTTTAAGCCAAGATGGAAATTTTGAACATCTGGAATATCTGACACCTGATGGACGCTCCGGGGGTAAAGCACAACAGCTACTTGCCAGGCAGGGCCAAACACTAGAGAGAACATCCAAATTCAGTTGCCAACAAAAACCTGTGGTGTTTGCTATCTAATTAGAAGTTGTAGAAACACAAATGCATGTTTCTACCTCACAGGAGCATGAAGCAAACAAAGCAAGATGAAACAATGAACAACTGTTTGTTGGGGAAACTATTCCCCAGTTCAGATCTGTTCACTCTGTAACAAGACAGAAATGAAATCTAAAATTGTGTCTCTGTGCTTCATTTTCACAGTTAAAGGATTCTTTCCTTTGTTTGTATGTGTTTAGTCAGTCAGTGATTATAGCCTACTTTTTTAAATAAAATTTACTACTCTCAGCATACACTGCTTTGTGCTCACGATATTGTGAATTTAAGACCTCTAAAATTTAAATATAATTCATTAAAGTTACTGGGCAACCTATTACAGTGCTCCATCACCCTTACTGTAAAGAAGTTCTTCTGTATGTCAATATGAAACAACAATTTCCAGGGTTACCTACAATGAGGGCAAAAAGCACATACTCTCAAAATAGGAAGTGCTGCCCTAGAAAACAACCAAGTCTGGACAGTGGTCACAGATTCCCTCGAATTTCATATGATAATGATTTTTTTACTATATTCCTGCTATTTTTATTACTTTCCTTTTTCTTTTTTTTGGTCTCCTTCCTGCATTTAACTAGTGAGAGCTAGACAAATAGTTGCAACACCAGGAAATGATCTCTGCACTAAGGTCTTGGATTTGAGACTGCTCCTTACACTCCCTCAGAGCAACTCCTTCCTCCTTCCATCCAGTCTTCCAAGTTGTCCTTCTCATTCTTGATCCGAAGTTCACATAACATTCTAATGTGAAAAATTACACTGTCAAACTAAGCAGGGCAGGCATCTTTTCTGTGTTGCTCTTTCAGAGGAGCCAAAAGCCATGGCCTACATTCTCCAAACAGGTGGTACTGGTGTAGGAGCTGCCACAGCAGAGAAGAGCTGTGAGTCACAGGCACTAGCAGCTTTATTTAGCTGGGGCAGAAAACCCACACTGGCTTTAACATCTGAAAGAAACCTCTGAAATGAATCTCAACTTCCCAGCATGAATATGCCCCTCAGCTCTGTCTCCAGGGACATTCAGGGACACCACAGGTCCTGACTCCAGCAATGTGAGCCCAGGTACACACCAGAACAGCATGCCCCTGGCTTCCTGCCAGCCTGGCACCAAGGCCGAGCAAATGCACCCTAGAGTAAACCCCTAAGATTTCAGAAGGGAAGAGATCTACAATAGGAGTCTTGAGTATGCCAAAACACTGAAGGTTCCTTTTTTTTTTTTTTTCTGCGAGATGCTGCATCTTTGCTTCCTTATCATTCTGAATAACCTATGTTAATCTTAGGGTTCTGGTTTCAGCCAACAGCGCCAATTGCACCAGTGCTTGGATTGCTGCTGAATGATAGTAACGTGCCAGAGGCCAGGTCAGACCACCTGGTGGGGAAGAGCTGCTGCCTTTAGAGCACCACGCCAGGGCACGGGGTGCAGCCACGGCAGCTGGCCTGGTTTAGGCACAGGGCTATTCCATACCATGCGACACCATGTGGAAGGTCATAAATCTGTGGGCAGTTGGCTGGGTGGTGACCACTGCTTGGGGGTTCCTGGGCATTGGTTGGCAGGGGGTGAGACACTGCATTGCTAGCAGGGCCTCAGTTAGTGAGCAGTTGTATTGTTAGCTGGGCTAGCCTGTCAACTAGTTGAATTCCTGATAAATGAATAAATATATACACACTCTTATCAGCGTATTCTTGTTTCCATTTTCCTCTTCTCTCTTAGTAAACAGTTTTTATCTCAACCCGTGAGTTCTATTTTGTTTCCAATTCTCTCCCTCATGCCACCTGGGGGAGAGTAAGCAAACAGCTTTGTGGAGCTGTGATGCTGTTGAGCTAAACCACAACACTTAAAAATTCAGAATTCATCCACTTATTCTACAGTCCACAGAAGAGTTCACACCACAACCAAAAAATAGAAAGCTGGAAAATATTTTGCTGATGACACTCAGTTTAAACTAATGATAACACAACAAAGAGATACCTTAGAATATATTCAGGGCATCAATAAAACTACTTTTAACACTACAGAGTACCTAATTATCTTAGCCAGACATCTAAAGCACAGTATAGTCTTGAATACCTTTATGAAGTGTTACTAGCTCTCACCACATTATCAGTATGCTACAGGCAGCTGACTCCACCCGTCCAAGCATCCTGAATTCTCATTGTGATTCCACCTTCTGGAAGCTTTAGCAAGGAAGTTGTAGAGATCAGGATTTCAGTTCACTGCACTTTGCTGGCAGCGCTGACAGACAAAAAACTTACGTGTGAACGGCAAAGAGGAAGGAGAATGACAGACAAGAAATAAAGCAGGCTAATACATTATTTTTTTTCTTACAGGTTGTCAGTTCCTGCAGTTTTTAATTCCTGCAAAATTAATATCTGACTGCTTGAAATTGCATTATCACACCGTAATCTGAAGGAGTTCAATATATTGACTGTAAGGGGTGGGGTGCCTTACTCTCAACCGTCCGTTAGGAGCACTAAAAGGTTCTACAGTTTCTCTCTGCACCGCACCATCAATAAGCCAGTTTTTATTTATGTGGTGAGAGCATAACACAACCAGGGGAAACAAACAGATCTACTCCTAGCTAGGAATGTACTTAAGAAGGTATTTAATAGGGTTTTCTAAAGAAGGCTACTACGAGTTCATTAGACAAAACTTCAAATCTTTTTAATGAAACACTAATACAATACCAAACACTACAAAAAGTCAGACTTCTACTGATAAAATGATATGATATCTTAAAAAAAGATTATTTGGTGGTCAATGCCTAAATACAGTCGGTAAGACAAGAAAGTATGTCCATGTTACATTTCCAGAATGTTTTGGAGGCTAAAACTAGGGCAGAAAGGGTCATTCTTGTGCTTGATACAGTAGACTCTGTTCTACATCTGTGATTTTCCACTCTACAAACACTAGATTCCTACAGAGAAGCCAGAGAAAACTATCTCCCCAAGCTACCACAATGCATTTAGTCAAAACAAACAAACACATCAAGAGATACCTTGTATTCTGTACCTTCATGAAGGTACAATGAACTAACCTAGCACAATCTCCACGAAAATGAAGGTTCATATTTCTCAACTAGAAGTAATGCAGCTACGTCCTTAAATATAAGAGCACAAAATATTGTATCTACAAAAGCTTTAATGCCATGTACTGTTTATTAGTGGTGCTAAGACACTGTAATAACATTATGTTTAAATGTGATTGGAGGAACTCAGAGCATGGGACTCTTCTGCTCTTTGGCCTCTGCTATCTCATTCCATTTCTAAACATTTGCAGCAGCCTGAAATTTTCAGTCACATATAATTAACCACTACAATATTGTGTGAAAATATACCTCGTTTTTTAAATCTGAAACAAAATATTGTGGTTATTACTGGGGGTGGAACCAGACGATCTTTGAGGGTACTTCCTACCTAAAACATTCTACGATTTTATCCTGTATTACAGAATCACAGAACTGTAGGGGTGGGAAGGGACCTCTAGAGATCATCGAGTCCAACCACCTGCCAAAGCAGCTCCCTAGCCCAGGTTGCACAGGTAGGCATCCAGGTGGGTCTTGAATGTCTCCAGAGAAGGAGACTCCACCACCTCTCTGTGCAGCCTGTGCCAGTGCTCTGTCACTGCACTGTGAAGAAGTTCCCACACACATTTGTGTGGAACTTCCTATGCTTCAGTTTGTGGCCATTTCCCCTCATCCTATTGCCACACAGTGTTAAGAATAGTCCAGCCTCGTCCCTTTACCTCCCAATTCTTGGCCACCAGGGTGGCTGTTTCATCCTGTCTGCATGGAAAGTGTTCAATAAAGAATGATATAATCAAAAGAACAGTATGAATAAAATCCATATCTTTGCATATTTGCTATTGATATAAGTACACATTATGAATTACATAAAAGATTTCAGTGCTGCATTCTTACACAATATTATGTTGCCTATTTAATGTATGCAATTGACTCCAATTAGTAAATGAGAACAGGTTAGAAAGAAATTTTCTAACACTCATAACTGTATAATGCCATACTGTTAGGAATGCAAATCCATAAGGGAAGATTAAAAAATACTGTCTTCTAAGTTACAGTCACTGGAAAGAAAATGTAAGCCACAAAAACATTCCCTTTAATGTTACATCTTCTAAGCTGTTTAACTAGCCCCTCCTCCAAATGAAGTCTGAATTATCTTTCACCTCATGGTCCAATAAATTATTAATATAAAATGGGAAAATTTGGGATAAGGATGGCTTGTTTAGAGTTTCAGAGCATACACAGTAGATGAAGAGTTACAAAACATGACAAAAATTTTGCTGTGAGGAGTTAATACGGCAGAGGGAAACAGCTGGAGGCTATTAAAAGCACTCATTAGAGAGAAGAAGCAGCAAACTGTTCTAATTGGGTCAGCTGACAGGTGGTTGTGCTTCAGCAGCACCCTCCTGGCAACCACAGAGATTGATGCTACTGTGTGATCCTCAGATGAGGGGCGCAGCTGCAAACTGCCTCACAGCTCAGGATACCCTGAAGGACCTCGAATGACCGTTTCAAGTCATCTCAACACTCAACAATGCACAGGGAGCAAAATGGCTACTGCATATTTGGGAAGGAAAACATTGAGGGTGCATAAAACATTGGTCTCCACTAAAGCTATGAATCCAGTAACTGATATCTGGCATGTCCTGCATGGACACAGGCTTTCCACCTTCAATCAGCCTTAGCCGTTTTACATCAAAGACGTAGCATGCATTAAAGAAAGATGAAAAAGCCACACATATATTCTGTATTTGATGTTTCACACTGCAACTGTAGTAAGTGCCAGATAATCACTAACAGACCTGGGAAAGACAACTTCAATACAAAGCTCTCAAATATTTATGTCTGTCACGCTTTATCAGGAGTGTCTCTTACTTTCTGCATTTTCAGCCCCCAAGCTGTATTATCTGGAGCATAGTCTCCCTTAACACAAGCAGCGATCACAGCTGTACTGACAAGAGATTGCTTGCTTTATTTACACTAGTTCAATATGAAACTCAGTTACTACAATGAATTTGAGTTCATTTAATGAATTTATCCCCTCTTGAAGGAAAGTAGGATACGGTAATTCTTTCATGAGCATTCTCGAGGCTCTACCTGAAGCACTTGCCATCATTTCAGACCAGCACCTTCTCTGCAATAGTCCACACTATAGCACTGCCTCTGTTAAATTTGGGGAAGCTAATAAGTAAACTATTTAGGTGATTGACAGTAACTTACTGCAGCAGAAAAAGTGCCAGGTCAGGGCAAGGAGCTGGCTGGTCTGGGTGGCAAGTCTCACATTGCAGCAGCTGCCTCTATCAAAGCTGACTTGTGAATAAAGAACTTGTTTTCTGTCTTGGCTTTGAATTAAATTTTGGTAAACACAGACATTTGCCGAAACATTTAAAACAATTTATCTGACTCTTGAATGAATGGTTGTTTTCTCTGGAGCAAAGTCAAAGCCTGAAGCTCTATTCAGAGAAAATTTCAAATGACCGGTGAACAGTAGAAATTCCTTTCTATGTTTCTGATCTTTGCAATGTCAGCAGTTCTGATTTTCACAGTTAAAAATAAATAAATGAATAAAAGAGCACCCAACGAACAAAAAGACTTCAAGGTATTCTTCTTGCATCTTTCTCCCTTCCCTTTTTTCCCCTAAGGATCAGAACTGAGAGGAAGGCATGCTTCCATTAATCACAGTCTAACAGCACAGCATTATTGGGTTCAGAACTTTACAAAACTTGGTTTTAAAATCTTTTTCCTCCTTTCAAGAGCCCATGTAAAGAGGTGCTGAGCTCCCACACCTTTCAGCTGAAGCTCCTGGGGCAAAATGCTTACTCTCAGCTTTTCAAGAGATAGGGGCAGTTCAGTGTTCATGGTCATTGACCAAGATGCCAGGGTAGCCTTGAAAACAACCCTGTTGCCCAAAACACCTTCCAAGAGAAGCAAACCAGAATATCAGTGCTTGGAGATAAGTGCAATTAGCCTCTGAATATCCCAGTTTCAAAGGTTGAATGCCTTTCCTCAAACAAACGTGGTACTGGTAAAAGCAGAGGAGGTACTGGGCCTTAGGCATTTACAGATTCCCCAGTGCATTTCATGTCTGTAACTTGTGCCTGCACAAGGCTTCTCAGGGTCCTGAGCAAAAAGTTCAATGTTCTGGAGCAATCAGCAGCTTTGTGCTTTTCTAGCTTTTCATCTGAGTCATAATTAAAGAAGGGAAGTAAAAGCATCTTGTATCCTCCCTGTGCTTTTAAGATATCGGCTCACAGTCAGGCTTATCTCATTCCAAACAACTAAGATTTAATTCTGTGATCAATACAGTAAGTACTTAATATGCCAACAATATTGTTAAGCACATGAAACACACAGATCTCTTAATTGCAATCTTATTGTTCAAATAGTCCCTTGTAAAAAATAAATAAATAAAAATTAAAAAGCAACACTTTACGGTGGGTTTTCAGTAAAATAAAGAGTCAAATATTAGGGAAGAACTGCAAGGACAATGAGACTGTGTCTGTGTGCTAAAGGGCTGCCCTGGCTCATGTACAGATGTAGAACCAACTGCTTAGTTTCTTCACATCCAGATCAGGCAATTTATTTTGCAGATTTCTGAAGCTACCATGCCACAAAACCCATTACCTTCATTTCAAAATACATGCCAGCAGACTTCCTTTCACCACTGAGAAAAAAGAAAGGAAAACACAGTCACGTAGTGTGTGATTTGGTTGGACAGCAGCAGTCATAAAAATGCTTAATATTCAGAACGAGTGGCTTTTGTTAAAATGAACTTCACTGGCAGGTGGCCTATGCGTTACTCTGACAGGAACTACCACCCTTTCTGGGTAGTGCAACTGACACTCAAACTTGGCCAAGGAGGGATGGAGATTACAGAAATGTTTTCAAGCTTCTAGCAATCAATTGGAGATCTAAACAGAAAGAAAATACGGTTTTGATAAAGGTTGCCAATGGAGTCTCACAATGACAAACAGCCTTTTCAACAAAACAACTAATGCCCTCAACAGATGGCCACTTTTAATTTCCTTTAGACTGCAGCTTTTCACTGATTTGTGTGTATGTACATGTGTGTACATGCATATAAATACAATCTCCTAAAGAACACTCCAACACAAGTGAAAAGAAGAGGTGTTTTCTGTTAATGTTTAAACCCACACAAACAGCAGAAATTAGATTTATTCATTTCAATTCTGCTTAAAATCTTATCTAGTTATACTGGGAAAAGTGCACATTGTGCTATTCATCTCAAATTATCCATAATTTATAGAATTATCTGTCCACATGGTTTTGCATGACAGAGTACTAGAGTACAAAAAATAAATAAAATAAAATAAAATAATAGATAAATAAAAACATGGCCTTGTTACGTGGGAATACAACAAATTTTCTTTGAATTCATCTGGTCTCAGCTAGGACTGAAACCATTGTTTGGAACGTGTGGTGAAGCAGTCATTCAGAGCTATGTTCTCTTCTGCTCATCCACAGCACATCCTGTACTTTACCATCCCTTCAAAACATCTCAAAATAGCGGTTTATTCTCTCTCTTTGTACTCCAGCAACCACAGTCCCTCACTTGCTTTGTTACATCTGGCTTGCAGCATGTCACAGGAGAACATGAAACTGTCCTGTTACAGTTTTGTCACTGAACCTCCTTTAGTTCCCTGTGTGGCTGAGCGCAACCAACTGAACCTCAGTTATAGAGAAGGTAAGGTTTAATTCCACCTTTCTGTCTTCTTAGGTTGGTGGTGGTGTGCATGAAAGGAGACCAGGTATCAGGCATCAAACGAGCCAACCACCACCCTTGCTTCCATGTTTTTCACTCAGACTTTGTACATCTACTGCTAAGAGATCCCAGTCTGTGACAAGGGCTTATGTGCGTTATGACAGTTCAGCAGTTGTGCAAAATAAAAGTTGTTGTTATGAAAAGCAGCTCACCCAGGGTTATTACTGCCTTCTTAATTCAAAAAAAGAGCACAAAACCAAACAGAGAACTGAGATCAGAGCCCTGGTGTCAAGAAACTGTACACAACTTACCACCAAAAGTATCAGTGGCTTGGGCTCACTGAATTGTTCCCAATTTTCCTCCAGTGAGGCTGCGTTGTTACAGCCACAGTTTCAACCTAATTTTGTCTGAATATTCACAATGACAACTACTGGCAAAATTATTATGTCTAATTACCAAATCCAACCCAGTAAAAGGGCTGAAATTCAATGGCATTTGGGACTTGGTGCCAGCTTATACAGATCAAACAGGACAACCAAATTCAACATCAGCAGCAGTCTTCACATTAAGGCAAATCAAACTAAGGACCAGGCAAGACAACTGAAAAATGCAACAATTTCACACCAACGCCTCAGTCTCCCACTGAGGTCTGCAGCTTGAACATCAGCATTATGTATCTACACTGGGAAATCAGTAATAGGATCCTTTTGTTTAAACATACCAGATATCTTTCCTCCTGCCTCATGCTGGGGGTACGGATCATGTGATTCTGTTCTCCTCTCCAGTCCCCAAAACGTCGGAAAAAATAATTGGATAGAAATCGATTGACAGGATCTCTAATAATATTGATGTACACCGGCTGGTCTCCTCCAAACCTGGTGGGAAGCAAAATGGGTGAATGTCATCAGAAGGTTTCAGACAGGCACATGTATCTGTCTTTCACTTGAACACTCCCAAACTGTTTTCTACAGAGTTCAGATAATTTGCAAGGCTAGAAGCAAAACTGAGATGCTTGCAACTACATATGAAACTGTGTAAAAGCACACAAGATCTCCTGAGGATTAAAGGTAAATATCACATTAAGTGGACTGTGAACATTTAGGTCATACTAAAGATAACCTTTTTTTACTGCCTCTGTGGTTATGCTTCTGTTTATTTCCTTGCAATTTCCAGATGAAAAACCTTTTGCAGTCGAATTCAAGGACGAACATTTTTTTTCCTAAACGCACACTTCCTGCCTGAAAAGTCATGTCAGAGCAGGCAGTGCCTGAACGCTGACTGCCATGAGGCAGCCCTGAGCCACCTTCAGCTGTACAGTAAGAGCAGGAACATGCAAAGGATTTTACAACAGTCAAGCATATTTCAAAAGGCTCTCTCTGGATGAGCTGAAAGATATGCATGGCATTTCCATCTTTAAATTTGCTGTAACTTGTGCAGATCTTCCTCCCCTCACCCCCAAGCCTGCTCCATCTGCTGGATTTGAGGTTATTTAGTGGTTACATAGTGTCTTGCCCTTATACTGTATTTACTTGAAATTTAAAAATTCTTGCATCAAAAAACAAATTCAGTATCAATTTGAAGTACACACAAGTCCAAGGAAAAATAAAGGATAAAAACATCTGCATTCAGGGTCTGTACAAATGACAGCAAAGGAACCTGCAGTTCAGGGTACCTGCCTCTGCCCAGTAGTTAGGACAAACATGTTCCATTTAATATGCAGGATATAGAAGGAGAAAGGGAGGGAAAGGAAGCTTGAGCAGTTAAGGCCTGTGATTATACTGCGTTTTCAGAATGCTAAAATATTGACTGTTTATTGAACGTCAATACCCATCACCAACAAATGAGGCTAATAGCCAAGCCACTGTGATTATGCTCTTCCTTGGTCATGGACATCTACGTTCTGGAACAGACTTATGGATTATAATGATGTAAGACTGAGTAAGTAAACCTATTTGGATTGAAATGTTCCTAGGAGAAATCCAATTCAGAATTTACCAGATCTAATTATGATTACGTTTGTCCCATTTCCCCATTTTAGGAAACAATCTTTTGTTAAGCTTATTGTGTACTTTGAAAGCTTGAGGACATAGTCATATTTACATATTTAAATGCTCCTTAGATGATTTTCCAAGTCATAGTTTATATTTATTTTAAAATGTGAACTATTAGAAGAGAGAATACCATTTAGATTTCAAAAATCCCCAGTTTTTCTTCATCTCTAGAGGTAGATGAATCATTGAATATGCAATACAAAAAAAGAGGGTTCTTCATAAATATTAAAATGGTTAATTAATTACAGTAAGAGACAAGATATATCCCCTTCAGTTCCAACTTCATTTTTATTCCATATGATTTCTTTGACCAGCAAACTCATTTTTTATGTACGTGTTTTCTATGCCTATCAATAATAACGTAAATAATTTATTCGTGTGCATCAGTAATCTCGTTGACCTTAATGCTGCAGGATCACTGTCACAGTTTGAAAATGCACAGAGAGCAAAAAACTTTCAAACAACCCAATTAAGAAGGCAGATGCTTCTTGCTTCCTGTTTAGAACAGAGACCCATTAGGAAATATGTGTATTCCGAATTCTTCTCCAAGATTGTTTCTGTTGCTCTTTTCACCTTCATACAGAAATAAGACACATGAAAAACAGACATTCCTTCAATTACCATAGACAATTAAAGGCATAAAGCTTTGACAGTATACATTTAAATAGAAAAAGGTTGGTGAGTGCCGTGGTTAGTAGCCATGAAAATGACCATTTTAAGTGAAACTGCTGCCAAGATTAGGTTGCAGCTGAAGTACTGAACACGTTATTTTCCTGCTGTTTGATCAACAGTAATCTAAAGACAGAAGTGAGAGGAGAATGGTAAAGAAAAGGGGAAGTGATGAAGACAGCAAGAAGAGATTACAGTGGAAGAAAGATGTCTCAAGACAGATTACAAGTGCCAGAGTGCAGGGATATCTAGCCTGGGATTTGGAAGATGCTAAACCTAAGGGCTCCTCAGCAGAGATAAAAAGCAAAAACAGATGGTTAACAATGTCTAGATACAAATATTCAACAAATATTCACTGCCTTTTCTGAAGAAAAAGGAGAGGCCAGGTTGCATAACCAACCAACCCAACTATCAGAGCCTGTTCTTTTTCTGGTTAAGTTATGTCCCTGAACACTTGAACTGCAGACTCAGTACCAAGAGCAAACAGACAGCTCAGATTTCTGATTTCTTGCACACTTTAACCAGACTAGTACTGATTCAGCTGCATTTGTTCCATCAGGCAGCAAGCAGGGAATTTTTAGAAAAAATAAGTCTGTTCCCACTCATATCAAATCCACATGTTTTAAGCACAGTTTATTAGACTTCAAATTCCTGCCACTTGTTTCTATAGACAGTGTTGAGACTCTTGGATGGAAGCTCAGCAGCAGTTAAATTAAAAAATCAATAACCTTAGGTTTCTAAGAGAAAAAAAAAAAAAAGGAAAATCAATGTTCCATTTGGCCAAGTAGGTTCTGTGTATTTTTAGTTATCTATCAGTCACATCGTATTAGGTATTAGCTCTCCTAAACAGAACTTTTCAAATTAATAACATCCACATGAAAATGCTCCAGCAAACACTAACATACAATGCTCTCATTAAATATCATATAAGCTTACATATACTCAAATAACTTGCAAATAAGAAGCAAATTACATTCTTCCAAGCTTGAATAAAAGGCTTATCTTCTCTGAGCAGGATCACATTTGGATCTTGCATGATAAATGAACTGGATCCTTCTGATGCCCAGCAGTGCATTGCTGTAATTGAGTTGAGTGGGACAGGACACCGCTTCTCCAATGGACAGAGCTCAAAGGGTATACTCGGACTGTCTGCGAAGTTTATATTGCACTTAACTTCTCATAATCTATTTACCATATACTATTACATCACATTTGTTTTAACTGCTCTATTTTGATAGGTGTATTTTCAGAGTCCTCACAAAATAAATAAATAAATAAATAAATAAAAGCACTTTTCCATGCTTCATTCAATAATAATAATATTTACTAATATTTCCCCATCTCTCTCTCTCTCTCTCTTTTTAAATAAAATGGAGGGGGAAAAAAAGGCTGAGAGATATGGCAGGTATTGTGAGTCTGACCTAGAAAAATGTGTCTGATTAATTCTGATTTTATTATTTATGTGAGCATAACCATTGCTCAAAATGGTTTACAAACTCCTTCTAAGTTAAGAATAAGAAAAAAACAACAACAGAATTTAAAAAATTTAATAACAATTTGCTTTACTACAGAATGGAGAATTTCTGAGCTCCTCTTATTCATCATTTCGGTTCTCCTTAAGAAAGATTAAATATGAATTTGGACCTGTCAGTTCACATCAGAAGGCTGCTGCATTTCTGTTCAGCACAAAACTTGTTGCACAAACAGAAGTAGGCTTCTGTATCTCTACAGAGAGAGCACATTCCTAGAGGAAATCAAGACACCAACCTTTTCTCTGACAGAACTATGACTCCCTGTTACTCTTTTAATGTAAATTAAATTCCTCTTAAATTAACTAGTTTCTGTAAGTTCACTACAATGGAAGCAAACAGGAACTGACAGTGACCTAATGTTAATATGGATAGGCACACAGTGTCCTTAGAAAGGAAGCACTACTTTCTTTTGCAGCTCTATACAACCATGTTGAAAGCTCAAATACATAGAAGCTTTACAGATGAATTATGTTATAGCTCCATTACCTGATCTGTAGCACAGCTTCAAGAGGATATCATACTAAAAACAGTAATGTAAAACTTTCTTCTTTTTGGAACATAAGATGCAGTAAAATCAAATTCCACCTTCTTAAAATGTGTCTTAGTTGCAGAATTAGAAATGAAAATTTACTGTAACAACTCAGCAAACACATCTAGCAGTACTATTCCGTACAAGAGACAATGGGAAGTTCCATGTTGTTCCACCAAAACTCTCCAAGGATGGGCTAACACCTTTTCTGCAACAATTCCCAGAGGAGCAGCCTGAAGTCTTGCCTGCGTGGTGCTATGTGGTTCTGCCAACCTCCAAACTCACAGAGCTTACCTTCCTGATTTTGTGTCTTTACCCTGTGCTGCAGTTCTACTTTCAAGCTTTCTGTTGGAATTTTGGAGGAAAAAACAGGTAAGCTGAGGTAAATTTTTCAGTTTCAAGACCACATTCTTGGCTGGACTGGTCTCAAACGGAAGGTATGATACAATGTGCACAGTGGTTCAAGGTTAACAGTAAAATGGTGCAAAATTCATTAATTATGTCTTTTGGAAGTACGACATCAACAGTGGAAATTTCAGCTTCTGAAATGACTTGTCTGGGTAATATTGGTGTAAAAAAAATACCATAAGAATAGCTTAATGAGTTGCCTTGGACTAGTGAACAGCTAGAAGCTTATATGATAAGGCCTTGTATTTTGCTATCCAATAAATCTCCCAGAATATTTGATGCTGTATTTCTTCCAGCCTTTTACATTCCTGCATAGTAAACATACAGTGAGTTATTTTTCCCCTATGCCTTTCATTATGCAAAAGATATGAAAGTAGTTATAAATACAAATTCATAATGAGCAGCACCAACACACATACAACGCCTGCCAGTGTCTGTAAAGCAACCCTAGCTCAAGCAAAGGTAATACTTGAGAAGGAAATACTAATGGTATTTTCATTTATCTCATGCAAAGTAACAGCTGGAAACAAGAGAGAAGAAAGCTTATTATCAACACAACCCTAATCTCAGCTTAAGTCAAACTCTACGTGATTTAAAATCAATCAGTTCCAGACACCTTGCATTTAAGGCTTTTGGAAGGTCTGTCTCACGAACCCTCTGGACCTCTAATTGACATTTCCTCACAATTTAGAGAGTTTCTCACCAAAAGCAGATGTTGTAGATTATAGAAGAACAGAAAATGTAATCACAAATCATTAGGAGAAATTCTCAACAAATAGTAGAACAGATGATACAACGCTTTGGAAAGTATTAGATCTACCAACACGCTGTGCAGTAAAAATCCATCTTTGAAATTCACTGAGATCACAGATTTGTGATATGTATTCATAAAACATTTTGTGACTTGACCTCTTAGGAAGGCTATCACACAAAGAATGAAAGCAAGGGTCAGAAGTTACAATGTGCTCAGTACTGGACATTCAACTTCCCGTCTGAACCCATTTATCAGGATTCTTAAGGGTGACTCCAGCTGTCTCATGGCAATGGCTGTCACAGAGCAGATGAAGACAGGGCTAAGAGTGTCCATATGGAAACTGAAATGCAGTGAATTAGGCATAATGAAAAACTGCCTTTCATCGCATGTTGTAATGCAGTAGTACATGTTGTTTTACAATGCACACAATATAGAAGTCAGTGTAACCAAAATTGCAAACGTGGCTGCCACGTCCCAAGTGAGAAATTCTAAGCAATCACCATCAAACAGAAGAATATGCAGATGTTATCATGCTTGAGTATCTGAATCTATGCTATTTAATGCTTTTATCTGTGATTCAGACGAAAAGCAGAAACCTGCTGATAACACTTTCAGATGATGAAGTTGCAAAAGAAGAGGATAATGAAAGGACTAGGTTACTGATAAAGAGCCACTGGAGTCACAGGGTAAGCAAACAACAAATTGTTGCACCGCAAATGAAACTCAGAGCGCTGAGAACAAGGAGCAGAGGACATTCACAGGAAAGGAACAATTCTGCTAATTCTGTATGCTTGTACAGACTACCAGCAGTGAGAGACCTTATAGACCAGAACAATCCTATTTTGTTGCTTTGCTGCTCCAATAATTCAAGCATTTTCCCAGATATCTAACCTAGAATTCTGTAGGTACAATTTAAAACCACCACTTCTGATATCATTATGTTTAATAAAGAACAGTATATCCCCTTTGTTTTTGTATAATATTCAAAACTTATCACTATTTCTGCTTTCCTAGTCATTTCTCTATTTTCTTTCTCTGCCCTTTCATTCTTTCACCATAAGTCATTTTTTTCTCTCTTATCTTTTCTTTTACTCTCCTTTGGACTTTGAGTAATCGACATCTTTCTTAAATTAATTTACTCCAAAATTGGTAATTTAATCTACAGCGCAAATGTGAGCATAGAAACCAAAATGACAGTAAAAAGCATAATTTAAGCATTACGCCTGATCCCACTGGCCTTCAGTTCACACTTAACTAGATTTCAAGTAATGATTTCCATTCAGAGAATACTGTATCATCAGCTAAATTAAAGCTAAAAAGTCTACTATGTAAAAAATGTAGGAAGGATGTGGAACTAAATTTTAAATCAGTTCATCTTAAAAACTGGAAAAACTCACTACGAATCCATGTTTTCTTAAAAAACCCAAAACAACCCACAAAAACAACAGCACAAACCCCCAGCCCCCTAGACCATAAGAAGGTCAAACTGTATGTTAGGTTTGTGCTTAGACTTCCATCAAGCCACAGTTAAAAAACATCATTACACAGTCAGATCATTAAAAAAATTTAGTATAAAAAAAAAAGAAAAACGATGTAGGAGGGAGTACAGCACCATGTGGCCATTCATGAAATGTGTACTTTACAAGGTGGACCTCACATGGTGGTAGAAAGTGTTTCATGATGTGTTAGCAAAAAATATAGATTATAATGAACACACATAAAGACGCAGTGTTAAGGCCGGGCACATACATTTAGTTGATATTTCCCTACTTTTAAGGGCTTACCTAGAGTGCAGTAATATTTTTCTTTTCTCAAAGTATTTTTAATGATATTTCCTAGGTGTGTATGCTTTTTCTTCAAGGGGAAAAAAAAACCAACAACTCAAAACTACTTCAGTAGATAAACTTAGACTGAAATCATTGTTTCAAGATGTTTTGTTATGGAGGTATTTGAGGAGCCCAATCCCCCCAACAACAGAGTTGTACAGAATCAGTTCACGTTGACTGGACTACTGAAGGTCATACAAAGTATACTTCAGATTGCCCTTGAAGGGATGTAACCATTCTGCATCTTCCTAGGCCAGCTCCATGCATTTGCCCAGCACACTTTGTTCAAAAACTACTTGTGCATAGTTAAAGCACAGAATAGGCATGTTCTTCAAGCACCTGCATTCTGTGTGGTATTTCTTGCTCTTGAGAAATGGAGAAATAAGAATTCACAAGTTGTTAATATATGTGAGGGCTGTGACAAATATTCTGTGGTTTAAGTGACCTCTCACCAGTCTATAAAAAAAATTAAAAATTAAATTATATTTCCAAATCAATGGACCAGAGACACTGGTTAAGTCATGCCAAAGCAAGACAACTCAGTTTCAGAAAACAGCAGATGTATCATACAACCCCTTCAAACAATGAACAACGTACCATGCAAAGCTCCCAAATACCAATCTTCCAGTGCAAAGTGTTCCTGCTTTCAAATATAGAGCTGATTCACAGAACATAAAGGCAAGTTAATTTTTCAAGATTTGTCTCTTTTCTGTTTGCTGGCTACACACATTTTATAGAACCCATGAACAAGGAATGCTGTAATGTCAAAATGCTGCGTTAAGCTGTCATTTTTAGAGCTGCTTCTGTATCAGAAGAAACACATAATGGGCGAAAAACAAAAACAAAAAAAAACAAAAAAAACAACCAAAGCCCAAACAAACCCTGAGCAATACTCAGAAATTAATTATAGCTTTGGTTTTATTCAAACTGAATCTCTCCCTGCCTTTATCTGCCTTCACACAGCATGTGTTATACTGCTATTCATAATTCAGAACTGTGGTATGAACTGAAGAAAAGTCCAAATTCATCAGTACCACTGCCAGTGATTGTGCCTCTCCCTACAGCAGATTCATTTTTATCAACCAGTGTTGGCCACTACGTCTGTTTAAAAAAGTAATATAAAGTCAGTAATGCTGATACAGATTGTTTACCGAAAGCAGATTTTACAAGAAAAACAAGGACTTTGTTCATTAACTCAGATAATGAATAACAGAAAACCAGAAATACTTCTTATATTGATGACAGTCACAAAAGGCAAGTACCCTCAGGAGCAGAAGACTAAAGAGATCTTCCTTTCCACAGCCTGCCTCCTACATCCCTCATGCACCAAGCAAAAAAGACATAGCAGAGCTGGGGTTGGCATCCAAGCAATGGTGGCCACTGACTGTGGCTGAGCAAAATGTTTGCAAGCTCTGTCTTGCTTGGCTTTCCCACCAGCAGGTGCATCTGAAGGAACATAGCTGTCTCTGAGTCCTCTACTCACTTTCCAAATTTCACTTGAAACTGGTCAACAGGTTGAGAAATTACTCAGGAAATAGGCATGGGGGGATAACTGGAAAGATAGGCACAACAGTTGGAACTGCTGTATGAGTCCTACTTCCTCAGAAAAATATGCAAAAAGGAACGTATTGCCCCCTCTTCTCAAGCACATACACACAGATACTAAACTCAGATACTCTGCAGGTATTACACTGCATATGAAAGAAAGAACAGGGAAGCAGCTCAGCAGCACAGAGAGTTCTGCTGCTGAGCATTAATTCATCTGGGCTTCAAACAAGTAAGATATATTGAACTGAAATCTATGAGCTACTTAAAATGTGAGATTAATTTGAGTTCACGCTTTAACTCTTTGCATCTCTTTACTATATCGTAAAGAATTTTAAAGGAGATATTTCCCAGTGGTCTATGACTCCTGCAGAAAGTAAAGAATTCATTGCTCCAGTGAAACTTGAAAAAGCCTCTCTCTCTCTCTGGGTGGTCTTTTCAATGCTTCTCCTACCTATGACTTTATCCTGACCTAAGCAGCCAGCCTTTATCCCAGCAAAAGTCACTGACAGAAGCACAATTTTAGATTTTTACCACATTCCCATATAATGTTCGTTTACCCTGAGATGGGAAGGAGCAGGCAAGTTTCCAGCTCTTCCTGAACTGAGGGCTGTTAAGTGCATGCACTGAAGATCCAAACACACTTACTGCAATTAGGTGTTGGAGGGAGGAAAGCTGCCTTACCACATCCAGACTGGGAGCTGCGCAATTCTCCCGATCCCTGACTCATTCCGTACCACAGCTTGGCCTCATTGCCCCTATATGCATTCCTGCAAATGTTCTGCTTCTCTGAAAACTGTGACACTTAAAGCACACTTCAAGGACCTTGAAAGTTTGCCCAAAGACTATAATAGTTATTTAATTAATGAGGAGATTTTAATAAGAGTTCAAGTGGGGCTTTTCCACAAACTTGAAGCTTCTTCCTGCTTGATTTTTCTCAGTCTAAATAAATAGACCATGGGTATCTATGATGAAGTACAATGAGCAACCTGCAGCTATCATGAAACAGCTTTCAGTGCTTCTGCAAGCTATTCCAGTTCTTCAAAGCTTCAACAGCCTAACGCTACGCTATTTGCATCTTCTAATAACACTTGCAATCTCAGCAAAAGCAGCAGCAACATATAAACTGGTTCATTTTTCGTGCATAGACATTCTTAAGTATTTGGTTCTGATTAACATTTTGGAAGCTTTCCACAGCAATATTAATACAGAAAACTCAATTCAGAGACATAGAAGACCTTATGAAAGATGCCACAAAAAGACCCACTATTTTAAAATCATGGAATATATTGCATTGGAAGGGATCCACAGAGAACATCGAGTTCAACCCCTGCTCCACACAGGACCACCCAAAATCAAACCCTATGTCTGTGAGAGCCGTCCAAATGCTCCTTGAACTTGGGGCCATGCCCACAACCTTCTGGTGCAGAATCTCTCTCTAACCCCAATCTGACCCTCCTCTTTCTCCAGAGAGCAGAGCTCAGAGCTGCTCCCACTCTTCCTGAGAGGAGCTGCAGGCCACCACTCAGCCCCTTCTGCTCTGTGCTGAGCCAACCCAGGGGCCTCAGCTGCTCCTCATAAGTCTTGCTCTCCACACACCTCACCGTCTTTGTAGCTCTCCTTTGGGTGCTCTGTAATGTTATGTGTCCTTACATTGTGCTGATCAAACCTGCATCCAGTGTTTGAGGTGAGGCCACAAAGTGCAGGGTAGAGGGACAGCTCCTTCTCTTGTTTGCTGGCAGTGCTGGGCCTGATGCAACTCAGGGTACAGTTGGCCCTTCGGACTACCAGGGCTCATTGCTGGCTCATGTTCAGCTTGTCTTCAGCCAGAGCCCCCAGATCCCTTTCCATGGGGCTGCTTTCCAGCCTCTTCCTCCAGTCTATACATAGATATAGGGCTGTCCTGTCTCAAGTACAGACTCTCTGGTATGCACCCTTGCTAAATTTCATGTGGTTGGTGATTGCTCAGCCTTCTAATTTGTCAAGATCTCTGCAAGTCTTACCCTCAAGGGAGTCAACAGGTCTTTCCAATTCACAAGCATACTTGGTATTACTTTTGGGTTTATCTTCCAAGGTTTTATGAAAACATCAAAAAGAACTGGCCCTAAAACGGAGCGCCGCAGAACTCCTCCAGCAATAGTCTGTTCATTTACTATAACCCTTTGGATCTGACCCATGTCATTATGTTTTTGTCTAGCAGTATGCTGAATGTTTCATCCAGAAGGACATTGTGAGAAACAGTGTTGAAAGCTTTGCTGAAATTCAAAAAGATTACATTAACCATCTTCCCTTGGCCAACTAGGTGGGTAACTTTTCCACACTTGCACCCTCTTTCTTTTTTCTTGTATAACGCATTTAATAATAAGGGCTATTTCCAGAGAATGATAGCCTCATAAATAGTGACTAGAAAGAAATCTGTAAAACAACCTCTGAGAGGACAGATTATTCTGGAGAAAATGTAATTTTAGAGAGTGTAAACATGAGAGCTGCAAAGAAATATTCACGTTGTTTTCTTTTTAAGTATTACTGAAGTTAACACAAGTCTGGAATACAGACCTGACCATTTATATTCTACAAAGACTATGAGCTACTGAAGAAATTTTAGAGAAGAGTACAGAAGTATTAAACAGATGAGGAAAACACCCGACTACAAGAGAATGAAGAACTTCTATTATCAAAAGAACGACTGAAAGGTGTTTGGAGACAGCAGTGGCAGCAGTGGAGAGATGCACAATGAGAAGCATCAGAGAATAAAAAAACATTTCATTGAATGAGAATCTAAATCCCTCTGGTAAAACACAGAGGAATTCAAATTATTTTGACTAATTTCCAATGTAACTGTAAAGCTGACAGATAACTGGAACAAAGTATCAAAGGAAGTGTTAGAGGCAGTGTAATTAGATGCTTTCAAACAGCTTGGATGTTTTTATGGAAGACTTCTGAGAAATACGCCCTTTTTCCAATCAAGAGCAAGAAAACATGCTGTGCTAGCCTCAGCTGCAACAGCTAGTATCAAACAAAGAAGCATCCAAACATTTACCTCTATAGATAAGAATATTTCAAAGTAGGGTTATCAGAAGAAAGCCAAATACGAAGAGGTCAGTCCAGCATTTAAGATTACCTGAACAGGATGATGAATATGGAGCCATAATGAAAAGCCTCATTTTCATAGAGACTCATGAATCATATACAAAGAATTCAACAAACAGCTCTATCTTCCCCAAAACAATGGTCCTGAAACAGACTGGATGAAACAAAGGGATGTCTCCTAAGGCTAGTCCTATCTGCACAAGGTAGACTGGAAACACAAGCTGCGAAACACTGTGAACTAAGTTTTTCCTTAACTGGTCTATGCCAAGTGCCACACAGAAATTGTCTCATGTCAGAGAACAGCAGAAAACATACTTTTTTTTTTATCTTTCTGTTTGAAGCTGCAATCAATTAAGATTTATGTCAGTAAAAGTTAATGTTTTCTGTCTTAATGTATTCTGTTAAGATTTAACTTTGTCTGCCTCTTTGCACTATTTTGAATTGAGGAAAGATAATACCAAGCTAAAGAAAGACCATAACACAGGAAAGTAAATGAAGATTCAGTGACTGCAGCTGAACGAGCACACATTCTTTAAACTGCTCTTCAAAGAGAGAGGAAAACGTCCCTGGCAAGCACCATAGTTTTGCATTTTCAGAATTTTATTCTGCAGAACTAATTGTGCCTCTGAAACATACATGAGCTCAAATTCACCAGTGACCAAAGCCTTAGTTCACTTCCACAGGAGAATTTTTTCTGGACAGAAGTTACAGGCAATACAGGCCACTTTTTTTTTTTTTTTTTATTTTCCTCCAGTTGGAAACAATCTAAATAACATAGGTAACTGACATGATGTTTTTCTGAGTATTCAGAGAGCTTTATGTGCTGACAAGTTTATAAGCAGGTGCAGGTTGCAAAGGAGGAAAATCCAAATGATTTGTGAATGCTGCTATTCACATCACTATTTGCATCAGAGACATTAAACAAAAAGCAAGTTTATTTTTCTTACTACTATTTGGGAAGCTGAGGCACGAAAACTGGAGGCGAAGCAGTTTCCTGTTTTGCAGGACTCTGCTATGTTTTATCTCCTTCTCTACCCGACAATATGCTCTAAACAGCTCACAGCAATCCCTACAGATTCTGAAAGAAGTTTAAAAAAAAAAAAGAAAAAAGGGAATGTCCTTAATGACCTTGAAGCTTACTGGAAGAGTAGTGAAGGTAACTTGTCTTTACCTACTATCTGTCTGCTCAGTAAGCATAGATAGAAGGAAAATAAAGTGTTCTCTGCCCCTTTCTGCAAACTAAACCCTAGTTTCAAAGGTATAAAATACTAAATGAGAAGTGAATTCGGCTGCTGGACTAGTGCCCAGGATGGCTGCCTGCAAAAAACTTTGTTATCTCCCAGAATGGTTCTGCCTTGAAGAAAGTGTTGTCCCTTACCCTGTGAAGTGGGCTTCTTTAATCTTTAAGCTGTGTTATCTTGCACTTTTTGCCCAAAGAAGTTATGTATGCTTCATTCCTGAAGTGTTCAAGGCCAGGTTGAATGGGATCCTGGGCAACCTGACCTAGTCAGTGGCAAAACTACCCATGGCAGGGGAGTTAGAACTGGATGGTCTTTAAGGTCCTTTCCAATCCAACTCATTCTGTGGTTCTATGATTCTGTTCCACTCTCCACTGTATTGGCTTCTTATTAAGACCTGTTGTGTAAGGTCTTGAGTTGACAGTCAGGAAACACCACACTGATACTTTGACGCTGCCTCTTTTAATTGGTAAGATATCAATTGGCTTCTATGCTGAGTTGGTAGAAAAGTTAGGGTAAGCAGGAAGAACTGTGTTCCATAGGTAATCTGAGTTTAGTTATCCATTATAGACGGACTGTAAAGGAGCGGTTTCAAAATAACCTAACTAATCAAAAACCCAAACTAATGCACAAGTGAACTAGAACACTTTAACAATACTATACTATTCATAATGCCTATTTAAATGACATTCTTGAAATTTCTGCAGAACTGGTAGATCACAGTTTGCTCCCCAGTGGATGACAGTCTAAAAAAAATCACCCTAGAATTAAAGAACAAAGAAAAATATTCAAATTCCTACATCACAATTAAATGTAACACCACCAATAAATTTTGAAACTGGACTAAAACTTTCACGAATGTTCAGTTTATCAGAAAATACCAGGAAATGTTTAAACCAGAATTAAGCAACGTTGATGAACCTTAATAGTATTTCTTCAAAAAGACTAACCAGCCTCTTCATACCAGAGAGCTACTAGTTAAAATAAATCTTCTCTCATAAAAAGGAAAAATACAATGAAGAACCAAAAGGAAGTTGCAAATATTTTTACAGATTTCATGTAGTTCTATATATTTTCACAAATCTGTATTGGAAGAAAAGTGTAGATAGATTTAACCTAATGGATACACAACAAAAGAAACATTACCTGCGTGACAAGGGTGTATCATTTGTATAGGAAATGGAATCATAGGAGGAGCAAGAGGTAATCATTTTCATGTTTTCCTCATATATCTAATGCTATGTACCATCTGTGAAAAATCAGTTTCATTCAAGAACTTCCCTTTGACCCTCAGGCATGTTACATGTTTGATCCTGCATTTCAGCTGGGAGAAGAGATTATTTACCAAACATGTGAAGTCCTATTCTAATGAGTTTTATAATTTAAAAATAATATAATGAGAATTGTTGCAGAACCAAACTAGAGAAGATCAAAATTCTGTTTAACTCTACAGGTTATCATGCAATGAAATCATGCCCATATTCAGTTACAGACAAAAAGTTCCAGTTCCCAAAATATTGTATTTTCTGAACAAACACCTCCCTTACTACATTCTCCACCCCTGCCTGAAGCCATACATTCAAAGCAGATGTACTAACATTACTGCATAAGCAAAACACTGGGAAGCTAGGCAAGCTTCTGCAAAGACCTCCAGAAAATTCACACTTCTGCAGAAATTCTTTTATCTAAACACCAGGAATCCAAATTAGTAGCACAGATGGCACAGATCCTGAATATAACTTTAAACGAAACTTAAAGCCTGGGCAATAACCATCTGCAGTCAGCTTTAACCTCTGTATCCTGGCTACATGCTAACTGGCACAACTCATTCACATCCTTCCAAAAACTCCTCAGAAGTTTCATCCAAACTCAAATTTCTTCACATGCTATGCCACAAATGTCTCTAGAGCCTTACTGTGTATTTTAAATAGCTGCTACTTTTTATTACAGAAAAGACGACACCCAATATAATGAGATTATAATTTGTTTGCATGGTTTAGACATCTGTATCCTGTAGAATCAAGACTGTTTTACCAGTACAAAATTAAGTTAGTTAAATAAAAGTCAGACCAGGTACAAAACTGATGAACTTATGAACTAGCATCTAATTATACAGAGACAAAACATTCAAGAAAGTTTTCTGCCACTTCTAAATCACTAATGCACAGCTTAAAGACCCAAGTTGCCATCTCATGAGCGTTGGCTGGGAATGTTATAAACCAAGGTAATCTTGCTGGTAAAAGCATGCAATAGCATTCTGGATTTCAAGAACATACTGTGCATAACTATTTTGATGCAAAGAGACTGCAGAAAAAAAAACCTTTTAAATGCAACTTTCATTGTCAGAAAGGAGAAAAGTTCTATTGTACTGTTTATATTTAAAAAAGAAGGGAAAATACTCTCTGTATTAGAACCAATGAAAAACATTTTTAAATGGGAAAAAAAAAACCCCTTACCTTGAGAAGTTGAGGAAATGAACGTGTCTAGTGAATAAATAGGGCTGCTCAGCAGTGCTTATATTTTTAATCAATTCCATCTAAAAAGAATTAACAAATCAAATTTTTCAAGTTATTTCAAGGCATATTTGGAAACAAATATAACTAGCAAACAACATACAATGATTTAATTTTCAAGTCAGCGTTACTCAGGTGCTCCTTCTCCACTATCCTTCCCAAACACTGTTACCAAGATAACAGTATTACTATTTTACACCTAAGCCAAAAGGTTAAAGATGAAAACACCATCATGCCACCACAGAGCTAACATACTTCCAAAAGTGGGTATCCATTTAAAGAAAGGCATCAACTAAAGGAAAAACCTAAATTCTGCACCAGAACTTCGCAAGTGACAGCTGCTTTCTGAAGAGACTGGCTCTATCAGATCAAACACCAAAATGAAAATTGTCTGAAAATGTAACAGAAAGTGGGAGCTGAGTCAATTTGGGACAGAAGAGCATGGCAGAAAATCATGTCCAGACCATACAAATATTGAGCTACTTCTTAGAGACACCAATCGTTATTATTTTATTTTATTTTATTTTTTGTTTTTCTGTTTTGATATTCTGACATTTTGCCATGGTTTCCACATGGTGCGTTACACTTTGTTGCTTCTTACCCTCTTACATTCTCCATTTTTTTTCCCTAGTATACACATCCTGCCTCTGTCTTTCAGACAAGAAAGAGCATAGACATTTAATCCCTGGAACCAAATGAAAAAGTGTACACACAAAGATGCTCTTCTCTACCTTCCTCTCCCTTCAACAATTGTATACACTTGTGTGTACAACAAGCACTGAAGCAAACTGTTCATTTACCTTCTCAGAACTGGCCTTTCCCTGTCAAAGGAATTTGAGTATACCAAGCTTTATGTCTGAGAAAGGTTGCAAGCCCTAAGAAATGGAACAAAAACAAGAGGTGGCCAAAAGAAATAAGAGGATGAATGGAAAAGAGAAACAAGAAAACAAAGAGAAAATGCAATTAAAAAATTAATGATACTGCAAGAAGGGAACATGCTTTAGATGGTCATATCAGACTCTGGACTGTTTGACCCAAGTACAAACAAGTCTTTGTGAAGCTCCAACTGTATGACAAAAATGCAGCATGCAAAAAGTTCAACAACCTAAACAGCAGAACTTGCCCAGCCCCCATTGAGAAAGCCCAGGACACCTTCTAATAATGATCACATAGAGTTTATCTTGTTAATGTTCTCAGAAGACAAGGGCTTTCCTAGCAAACCAAAGAAGCTGACATTTAGTTAACATTGATGAGTCTCTCTGCCAAAAAATTGTATTTGTTTACCCTGCTTCCAGAATGAAACAGAGGAGATACTCTACAGGTCGGATATAAGACATCTCACTTCGTTTCTTTTTTCGCATGTTTATTTACATCCAGCCAAGTTACAGGAGAACTGAAACTCTCAGAACAGTATGAAGCTTTATGATGTATGGGTATTTTATCTGTTATTCTATCTGTACGAATGAACCGCGGAATGAAAATATTCATATGGGGTAAAAACTCAACTTGCTATGCTCACCACCGTAATTCTATCTTGGAATAAACAAAGAACCATCATTATAGCACATGTAAAGATTATTAGCTGCTCATTGCAGGGGAGTTTGACCAGATGACCTTTAAAGGTCCCTTCCAACACTAAGGATTCTGTGATTCTGTGATTACAAATGCATGAAGTAACTACCTTGAGTTTACTTACACGAGTCAATTTAAAATAGTAACAACAGATAAATTGGAGGGGTACGTGTGTGTACCACAGAAGCCTCCTTTTCCTCACCCTGTGGCAGGTACCAAGTGGCCAGCACTGTGCTGATTCCCACTTCAATAAAGCAGCAATTCTCATTGTGCTTCACCTCATGTGTCAGAATTGGATCAGTCTGCTGCTGGACTAGCAGAGGACTTCTGCATCAGAAGCAAAGGCGCTCGGCAAGGATGCTGGACAGCATCTGGCTGCCTGGCATTTTATCTTTTATTTATTTATTTATTTATTTTGTTTAAGCTCTTGCTACCAAACTCAATCTCTTGTGCTATAATTTACTTTAAAGCAGATGCCGAATTTTGTTTTGACTTGAAGTACCTTCATATTTAGACACTTAATGTTCAACAGGACTTGTACGCAGATGTGGATAAAGCTACAATGTGCATATGAACAAACAAGCACAAAACATTCTTTTAAAAACCCTGCCAAAAGGGTAAGTAAAGCTCAAAAGATACAACACACAGATGTCAGGAGGGAAAAATAAATAACTGTAATGGCTCATGGCCATATGCAAATTGTGGCCATATTTCCCAAGGGCTCCTCTCTTTCTGATCCCAGTTGTACTGAACTGATTTCAGCTTAATGTACCAAATGTACTGCTCAGGAATACAAAGGAATCATCCCTCTTTTTAAGGTGATGCAAAAAGAAATAAAAAATCTTCCAGTGTCCCTCAGAAGAGTAGGGCCCCTAGTATTTCTCTTCTACAAGAAGACTAGTGTAGAGAAAGACCCATGGAGATAACATGTAGTGGTTGAGACCTCCAGAAAGCAAGTACCTCTGAATGGAATAGCTGTGAAGGAAAGGGAGAGATAGAAGTACCATCTGGCAGATGGTCTTAAACCACCCTAAATGCTGTTTTCCTCCCTAGCATAACATCTTTCTATCATTGTGATACCTTGTTTAAGTTTTTATTCTATTTTTTCTCTCCAAAATTCAATTTCTGCATTGACCTTTAAAAAGGACTTTTAAACATGACCAGATCTGCAAACACAAACTACCCTATAAATTGCAAACCACTTGTTATGGTTTTTACCATTTTTGAATCCTAACACCCACCTGAACAAGAAAACCAAGAGGCCATACTCCCAGGAAAAAACGTTTTCCTTTAGACAACTGTCCCACACCATCATTTTAGGAACTCAGCTGGTCAACTTAACCAAGTCATCATGCTTAGCACCAGCAGTGTTGTTTATATTTGGTCACTGCTGCGTTACAAATAACAATCCAGCAGATGGCACAATGACTTGGAAAGAGACTGCAATAAGCCCTCCCCAAAAGGAAAGAAACATGGAGGACAGCTTTGTTCGAGCCAGAGCATCACTCCTACATCAAAACTCAACTCAGCCTTGCAAGATAAGACATCTTCTCTCCCTCTTTCATAAACACCTAACCTCCGCCGCTGGCCTGCTCAGAGCAGTCCTATTTAGTTCAAGATTTGTAATAGGTAAATTCAACAGGGAACAAATGCTTATCTTGCATAGAGAATGGAAAAAAAACCCAAAACATTCCTACTCTCTCAAGCTGCTGTGTCTCCTTGGGAGAGACTCTGAGGTCAAAATGCATAAAGATGATAGGATACATGATTTTCCAAGTCAGGTCAGATTGATGACACTACGATTTCCATAAACTAATACAAGCAGGTTGAAACACTATCTGTACCTGACTCTCTTTTATTTACCTTCTTATATACAGGTTACCGTCTCTCCTGAAGGCATGTAGGATCCAGGAGGCACAAGATTCTACAGGCACTTGGTATATCACTTTCATCTTGGTATTACTTCATTTCCATAAACAATTCAGAGCTCATGGGAATGAGGCCTGAATCTTCATTTCAACTCTCAGATATTTGGAATTGTTTCAAAAATTTCTTAAACTCTCCAGGCTGCTAGGACCAATTTTCTATCTTTAAAAGCACTCAAGAAAAAACAGCAATGTACTTTCAGTGAGTTAAAGCTGAATTATGAATAAAGCGGGTTGCCTGTCCAAAGGATGTGTAGTAGAGGGAAATGGGACAAACTATCAGTTACTCCCATATGTATCAGTATTTGCATATCTATAAACATACTTGTTTTCCCTTCTCTGAATCCAAAAACTGGGGACAGGGGCAGTTAGAGAAGGCGAAGAATTCACTTTGCATTGGTACATCTGTCACTTTAAAACCACATCAAATAGGTTGTCTTTGTATACATAAATACTACACAAGTTTTGTAATTGGAAGTTTCCAATTCTTAATTGAAAACACTACAGTAAATGGTAAGACAAAAATTAACTCATCTTTCCCCAGAAGCCACTCCCTTATGTCCATGAATATTCAGTGGCTGCACTTCTAATTGCTGGCAGGCAGATGTAATTTGGGAAGATTTCTTACTAAGAAGACTGGAAAAGGCACCAAGCATACAGATTTCAGTTACGTGTAATCTCCATAGTCATTAAGAACACCTCCATGCTTAATTTTATTTAACAATAGCAGACTGCACAAGCTAAATATTTACAGAAAAATCTTGGCTGACTAGAGCTCTAACCAAACACAGGAAAGACAAATGACAAGAGAAAGAGAGTAATAACATCTCGAGCAAGTAGCCCATGCCCATGCTGGGAGCCTACAGCCCAGCCCAGCCCTTTTTTCTCTTGTTCTGTATCTGGAACCTGAGATCATTCATTTTCTTAATTGCCTCTTACACCACATTAAAGATGGGAGAAAGTCCAAGAACACATATGCACCCCCAACTCTCCCCAATGAGCAACACAGGTGGGCTGGTAACAATGGACAAGGAGAATGCTGAGGTACCCAACAACTTTTTTCCATCGGTCTTCACTGGCAACTGCTTTTCACACCCAAAAAGCTGGGGACTGGGGAAGCAATGTCCATCCCACCATAAGTGACAATCAGGTTCGAAACCACCTGAGGAATCCGAATATCCATGAATCTATGGATCCTGATAAGATATGTCCCAGATTCCTGAGGGAACTGGCTGATGTAGTCAATCAACAAGCCACTCTCAATATTTGTGAAGTCGTGGCAGTCAGGTGAAGTCCCTGGTGCTGGGAAAAAAGGCAGTGCCACACTGATATTTAAGGTTAGAAAGGACAACATAGGCAACTGCCAACCTGTCAGTCTCACCTTTGTGCTGGGGAAGGTCATGTAACAGATTTTCCTGGGAGCTATAAGGCACAGAACAACCAGCATGGCTTCACCAAGGGCACATCCTGCTTGACCAAACTAGTGGCCCTTTATGATGGTGTCACTGCATCAATGGACAAGAAAAGAGCCACTGATGTCATCCTTTTGGACTTCAGCAAGGCCTCTGACACTGTGTCTCATAAGATCCTTCTCTCAAGTTGGAAAGATACGAACTTGATGAGTGGATTGTTCAGTGGTCAAGAAACTGGTTGCTAGATCATACCCAGAGAGTGGCATTCAATGTACCAACATCCAGATGGAAATCAGTGACAAATGGCATCCCTCCTGTCAAGGTACTGGGTCCAATGCTCTTCAACATACTCATCAGTGACCCCAACAGTGGGACGAAGTGCACCTTCAGCAAGTTGGTGGATGACATCAAGCTGTGTGGTGTGGCTAACACACCCAAGGGATGGGATGCCATCCAGGGAGACCTAGATAGGCTTGAGAAGAACCTCATGGGTTTCAACAAAACCAAGTGCAAGGTCTTGTACATGGGTCGTGGCAATCTCCACTATCAGTACAAGCTGGAGGATGAAAGGATGGAGCACAGTCCTGCTGAAAAGGACTTGAGAGTACTGGTGGATGGTAAGCTGAATCTGAGACAGCAATGGGTCCTTGCAGCCCAGAAAGCCAACCATATCTTGGGCTGGATCAGAAGAAATGTTGTCAGTAGGTCAAGGGTCATCCTCTAATCTGCACTAGTGAGACCTCATCTGGAGTACTGCATCCAGATGTGCAGTCCTCAGAACAGGAGAGACATGGACCTGTTGGAGCACATTCAGAGGAAGGCTGCAAAAATGATTCAAGGGATGGAACACACCTCCTATGAGGACAGGCTGAGAGCTGGGGCTGTACAGCCTGGAGAAGAGCAGGCTCCAGGGAGACCTAATAGTGTCCATTGAATATCTAAAGGGGGGCTATAAGAAAGAAGGGGACAGACTCTTCAGCAGTGTTGTTGTAGGACGAGGAAATGGTTTTAAACTAAAAGAAGGGAAATTTAGATTGAATATAAGGAAAAAGTTCTTCATGATTAGAGTAGTGAAGTATTGAAGGAGGATGTCCAGATGCTCCATCCTTGGAGACATTCAGTCAGGCTGGACAGGGCTTTGAGACAGGGACATCTAGTTATAGATGTTATAGATCTAGTTATAGATGTCCCTGTTCATTGTACGACAGTTGGACTAGATGCCCTTTAAGGGACCCTTCCAACTCAAGTGATTCTATGATTCTGTTCAACGAAATATTTTGTTGTTCAAGTTCTACTTGTAAAAAATAATAATAAAATAAAAAAGAATACAACCTTATTCAATACTTTAAACAAGAGAAAAAGTTACTATCTCCAGGCATGTAACCTGTGCTTTCCAGCAAAAGTACTCATTAAATTCTGAACCTGCTATAACTACGTAAATAAGCCATAAATTAAAATAAAGAGACTCAAGTTACTGCAGAGCATAATAGAAAGTAAATCCTCAGTTCTATAGCAATACATACTCCACTATCTGTGATTCTAGATATTTGCCATATGGTAACCAAACAGCTTCTGTATTGCAAAAAATAATCCAACTATTTATCCTCTATCAGGTTGCATTAAAATTCAGCCTGGGCTTCTTTGGAATCCTGATATTTCAGAGTAAAGCAGGGAAGACTGTTTACATATGATCTTCCACTATGTTTAGCATGTTTCTGCGTACCAATGAAACACAGCAGATTATAAGGGTGAAAGATTGTGGCTGCTGCTAACTCGGAGGTTTTCAGATTTTATGATACATCTCCTAATCAGTAATGAATCAAAACAAAACTGAAGCAACACAAAACACAAAAAGAATCATGCCAATAAAAATCCCCTATCTCATACCCAACAGTTCAGCAGAAACAGTTAAAAGAAGAAAGAATAACACAAGATAGTCTGCTTCATGACCCAATGTGACCATTCTGCAAAATCCCCAGGCTGCACATTGCTGACAGCATGGTGCTAGCAGCAGCCCGTATGCACACAGATGCTGTGGCAGCTGCAGCCCCAGGCTCTGCCTCTGCGGTCAATAAGTGGGGCTGAGCAGGTAAGCAGGGTGACACTGGGCTCCTCCACAGCCTTTTGGCTCGTATGGCAGCCCTGGATTGCCAGTCCCCCAGACAGAAGTGCCCTGAAAGATCAGGTGAACCGCTCACTGCCTGTGGGATCTTGATGGCTACGCTGGAACTTGGGAACTGCAGTAGCAACATCTTCTCCTGAATTTTAAACTGGAACGAACTGTTACATCTAAAATAACAAGCACTGAAACTTAGGCTCATAAAAAAGCTACATATAAATAACCCCTAACCACAGGACGTTGTCACTGGTAGGCCTACATTTGTATTTTGATCACTGCATACATCCTCTTGCGGTTTGCTAATCTTAGGAGTGATGCAGGCAGTTGCTGCAGCATTTACCTGAATCAGTAGATCAAAAGAACAGCTGCAGGCAACGTGAAACAGCATGTGTAATGCATATGAATTGATAGTACACTTTGGAGACTGCATGTTTTTGAGTTACTTGCATGCATACCTGCTGATGGCACTGACATTTTTGAGTACGTGGTTTTCCTAGATACAAACAAATTTAAATATCTGGATCTTTTGGTCTCAAAGCTGCAAAAATAATGTCCTCTACAGTTTTAAGGGAACATATAAACAACATATAAACAACATATAAACAACATATAAACAACATATAAACAACATATAAACAACATATAAACAACATATAAACAACATATAAACAACATATAAACAACATATAAACAACATATAAACAACATATAAACAACATATAAACAACATATAAACAACATATAAACAACATATAAACAACATATAAACAACATATAAAAAGGATGTATCCAGGTAGAGAGGTTTAACTTGTATACGCTTTATGTTGTGTAATAATGTGAAAAAGGCAGATGAGTGACGGGCTGAGACAGGATCAAGGATGTGTTAAACTACAGCAAAATGGTTCAGCATGGTCCTAGGTAAGAATTTTTTGAAGCAAGTGACTATTAAAAGTGGATGGGAAACTGCTGGCTTTTACTTTTACTCCGCTTAAAGAGACTCAAGCTAGCTCCGCATATGCTAGCACATCTGTATGATAAATGGCTATGCCCTGCAGATACATTAATACAGGTCCCAGAAGCTGTTAGCACCTAACTTCACTTGTAGTAACCCTTCTTATATCTCTGGACTGATGCTGGGCTAACTGCTATGTTGAGTACATTCAAGAGCTGGCTCACTGGAAGCTAGTTTTTCTTGTAACCCTCCACATCGTGTTGCTCTTGGCTCTACCATTCATTTCTCCTGTTAACCGAAGCCACTTCAAGGATGATGATTTCTGGCACATTACTCGAGTCAAAGTAGTAATACAGTTTTTCAGTATGATTTCTGCTTGTATATGCCTTTGTTTCTCAGCTTCACAAACACAATAACAGAACAGGCTCTAAGATGAGCAGGAGTAACTTACCTGTTCATTTTTGGTCAGTCTTGTTTTGTTATGAATGTCAGATGTTACCAGGTTGAATCCATGTTTCTCTGATAAAATTCTCAAAAGCAAAACCACAGTTCTACTCCCACACTTTCCAACTCTGTTGTAGACCACCTGGCTGGGGAAAGGAAGTACCTAAGTGAAGATTGAAAAATACGGAGTCAGTATATTGGTATTTTTGTTTCTTTGTATCTCAAGTCAGAGAATATTTTGCCTGTAATACAGCAGATATGTAGAAGAGAATTTCAAGGATTCTGCCCACATCAGATGCATTCATTTCCAGGAGCAAACTATAGCTTTTCAGAATATAGAGCAAATCATCCAGGAGATGACAAACAGAATTTCCCCCCTGTGACACAGTTTACAGTAATAGTGCAGATGAGTAGCTACTCAAGAAACATTGAACCACTGTTGATGACTTCCAGTAAAGATGGTGATGAGTTTAAGCATACTGACTGCCTCCATACGAAGGACAGCAGTGAACTAGCACTGCAGTTTGGCAGCTCCAAGTTAAGTTGACCTAATGAAAGAGGAATGCTAGAGTTGCAAAACTTGAGCTTAAAAGAAAAAAAAAAAAGAAAAACAGCAACCAATTGGAGAGAGCTAAAATTAATCATTTCAATCTAAAATATAAACAAGAATCTTCCACAGTCCTACAGAAGGAATCTGACACTGGTGAGGCATGTACTCGTGCAACAAACAATACCGGTGGCCATTGCTAGGCCTGGAGGACAAATGGCAAACTCTGGTCACGCAGGTGATGTTCACATAATGTCAAACCAGACTGCCTACATCTCACCTGCCTGCTGACAGCGGTCTCCAGCCCCAGTCACTGTTGCAGCATGCTCTCCCCCGTGTCTGGGAGACTGTTAGTTGACTACACCTAGGATTTATTACAGTAACTAACAGAATAGGCAGCTGCGGTCCTAGGCCTGGCGCTCATGCATCTGCTGCAGGTCTGAGAGTTCTTTACAAATATCACATCTCTGAAGCAGTAGATAAGTTTCTTTGGGGCTCCAAAAGCACAAAAGAGAGGGTAGAAAAGTTTGAAATTTATTCTTCCAGTTATTTTTCCAAAATTCCTACCATAGTTTAGCAACAATTATTGCATGACATTTATTACTGCCTTTGAAGTAAAGACAGAGAGGTCGGGTTGCAAGTAGGATACTTATGTGATTGTACTAGTATTTTTGTGAGGTACAGCTATCAGAGCTTTCAATAAAAGCTATCTAAATGTTTTTAGACAGCTTGAGTATTCCAGACGAGAAGGGTTTCAAAAATATACAAAGCAACATAACACTGACAGTGATTTGTATATTTGACTAACATTATCGAATGTAACATTTTAATCAAGGAGCTTTATTACCAGGCATATTGAAATTCAGATTAGAACAGTCACAGGAATTACAAGAACAACTACACACACAACAGTTTGGTTTGAACCCCAAATCATTTAGGGAAAGGTAACGGCTCTACAGTCACAACTTTCATGGAAGAAAGAATAGAATAACTGAGAGGTGAACACGTTGTTGTGATTTGTGGACGTAAAAAACAGCAGGATACAAACATCACAAAGTCCTTCATTATAGTACGTCCAGTGATAAATTCTGGCCACATGTCTGCACCTAATGTAAAACTGTACCAAAATTCAGAATTACTGTCTATAATACATCTACCTACAGGCTTGCCAAACTGAGATCTGACACAGATGGGTAAGTACCTGTCTCTGCTACATGGAATGAAGTCTTCTCTTAGCTGTTACCTTTCTGACAGCCAGCAGGGAAAAGCCTGTTGATTACGTCTCCAAATGAATATTTAGAAATACGTTTTATTAACTGACAGATTACAAATTGAAGTTCATTAAGACAGCTTTCATACATTTGCACCAGCTGTTTTCTGCCTCTGGAAAATGGAAAGTGGAAAAATGTCTGTCTTGCCTTTGAGTTAAGAAAACAATTGTCATGATTGATAGACTCATCTTAGATTTTGATATATTAATTTAGATATGTTTTGTGCAGAACTGTTCATTTTTATGCTACTTTGAGCCTTACTTATTTGTTTGCATTCAATCATGCCAGATATGGTACCTACAGCATACCAATGCCTCTCCTCTTCTGTTCTCACTGTGGCCTCTCTGTGTTTCCTACAGATCTGTCACTCCTAGGCATACTCAAGTCCTCTGCAGGCATGATCTGGCAGAAATAGTCTTCTGTTCATTCAGCAGTTTTTATTTCTTCAATATGTTGAGATACTGTCATTGTTTCCTATCCATTATGTATTGCATTGTAATTTTAGTTATTCTGTTAAAAAAAAAAACAACAACCTTGTATCTCCTAAGTTTCAGCTGATCCTTACTGGTAGTGAAGACAAGACTGGTGAAGCAATGATTCTGCATATACTGGCCTACTGTCCTGTACACTTTCTAAGATGAATAAAACTTGTTTGTTATTTATCTTCTAAGAGCAGAACATTTTGTCATTCCAGCATACATTTCTAATGTGCCAGAAGTCAGAGTACCACTGCTTCATGCACCATGCCTCAATAAAACAATCAAACAAAAAAAAAAAAACACATAGAACAAACACATATAATGATTCTATTGATCAGGATCCCTATAAGGAAATAACTATTCCATGTCATATTTAATATTTGTAGACTTGGTTTAGAAGCTCATTTGATAAAACTGGGAAACCAGAAAACCAGAAAATGCTAGCAGTAATTCACTGTCCTAAAGGAAGCTGGATGCAGTTTTGTTTTGTTCCTGGACAATTTCCATGGACTATTTTTTCAGCAAAAGGCACTCTGAAGTCACATTATCATATCAGATGAATATTTGGTACAGCAAAAAGCAGCAGCATCAAATGCTACAGATGAAGAAGCATCTGCTTTCAAGCCTTTTAAACTGGCTAAGACTGTCAGTACCTCAAGATTTCACCAACAACAGTGCATGTATGCCACTCACACAGGGAAAGCTTGCATTTCTACTAAGAAGACTGAAAAAAATGCTTCCATATACATGGCATGTGCCCTGGTTCTGCATTTCTGGTATATCTCATGATATTTGAACAGCTAATAGATCTTCATCACAGAAGCAAAATGATTCCCCAGGCAACCCTTAAGATTACTTCCAAAGAGATATGCAAAGTACAACAAAAAATAAAAGGAGAAATGGGAACATACTGAGATAACCACGGTATTTTATCATCAACATTATACTTTACTACCAAAGGAACATTATTATTGCTACCATTAGCAATGTTTAGGATATCCTTCACTACAACATAATCACAAAAGCTACTATTCTCCAAATTGGCTGGGGAAGGGGTGGGTATTTGGCAATTGCTGTTTTGGTCGAGTTCTCTCCAGGATGTCTCATCTGCTGATACAGTAGCAAACATGGGCCTCCCAGGGCTCATATAAAACCCACAGAACGCACAAAGTCTTCACTTCCTGCAACATTTGCATTAAAGTTTTCTGTGAGAAACCTACTCCCCTTAATCTTTATCAATCTTTCCTACAGAAGCCTTCCTTTCTATGAAATTAAAAATCCCACCTTTAATGACTTCAGAACTCCAAAGGGATGAATTTAACACCTACATTGTACAGTGGTAGCTAACATTTGATTTTGTAAGAATCTGTAAGGCTATGGAAAGGTTAAACAGCGCTCCATAGTTATCAATTGCTTTGATTTTCATAGCAGAGTTGCATTTTGCAATACAGCGTGCAAAAATTTTCTAACTGATACTTCACTCATTTCAAGTGGAATTTTACTGCACTCAGATTAAATCTAATTTCTAATTAAATCCCTGATTTGATTAGCCAATATCATTTGGCTTAATCATATTAATATCATTCTTAAAAAGACAGAAATAAAAGTGGGTCTTTGTAAAGTTTCTGTTCTACATACAAAGAACTTGCCAGCCAAAATCAAAAAGTGATTCTAAGTTTGGCATCTACGTTCTCACATCTTCATCACCAAAACTCATTTTCTCAGGTAGGGCAGTTCTTTTCTGCACAGACAATAATCATGACAACCCGCCAAAAAGAAACTATAAACAAATGTTCACTGCAGATAGAGAAAACTGAAATAAGGGGCCATTATTTCCAGCCAACTGTTTAGCTTAAAGAAGGTCAATATATCAATGCCCTGATTGAGAAAACATCTGAATGCACTTTGGTAAAATCAGACAAGATTCAAGATAAATGCTACAGCTCTAAGACTGCTTTGAAGAACACAATAATTAACTGTAATCAAATCTTCACTTGTAGTGCTGCTGAATGCGGCTAACATTAAGGGAGAAGATTTGCTAAGGTTTTATTTACGTCACTATCCCACTTTAACACCTAAATGCACCAGAAAGTATACCTGATATACAAAGCCATGCAGAAGACTGATTTTTGGTACTTAAGTATTTGTTTAATGTGACCAGTTCTCTTTGGACAGTGCTTATCCGCTTTCAGCATTTCAGAAAGTATCTAAGAAATTTCTTAAAAGAAAAAATACTTCTGGAAACCTGTTTGAATCAGTAGAGCTATAAATGCAAGTCATTGAAAAACTTTTAAAAACAGGAACTTTTCCCACTCACAAAACACACAAGAGCAAGAATCAGACAACATAAGAAATCATAGCAGAGGAGACATCTGAAAAGAAAGCTCCTATTATGCTAGCAGAAACAAAATGGAAAACAGTAATCTGAGATTTACAAACTCCTAATTGGATTACATTTCATTTTACAATGAGAGCATGTATCATATGGAGGAACTAATTGTTGAGGTGATGCTCTGGCAATGTGATACTCATGTAACAATACACAACTTCAAAACAATTACAGCGTGACTTCATTGAGCACTGCATCAAAGCCCAGAGGTAAGATAAACAATTCAAATACATAACTCATTTTGGAGTTATGTGAATTAGTACTCACAGCTATAAAAAAGTAAAATCCACAGTATAATTACAACAGCTCTTTCCAAGGGTTTGAGAAGTTATACAACAATTTACTTGTCATTTTCTTTTCCCATTTGGTTTAGTCAAAGAAGATGACAAGAATCATTTTGAATTAAATCCAGAGGAAGAATAATCATGTTTAATGCAAATTCATTTTGCAATAAGCATGACAAGTGCTATTTTCAGAAGCTGAGCCATTTCTCAGCCAACATGACAAAAATCCAGGCTCCTACTTTCAGTGGAGACTTTGTTTCCAGGTGAACCTTTGCACCACCTAACACAAATAAACCGGATAATTACCCACTGTGTCAACGATTTAGGGATCCACCCAAAGGCCCTAATAATTCCACTTTTACTGAGCCAAACACAGTATAATTTTGCAAATTCGTGTAACTTTTTCCAGCCCAGGAAGTATTTCCTCAGACAAATAACTCATGTCAGACATACACATTCCCAGAAAGGAGTCCATATTACTTCCACAAATTATGCAGGTAATTATGTGCTTACATACAAGATGGGCCAGAAGCTGATACCAGAACAGGCTACTCCTTTCTGAGCAGATACTAATCTGGGGTCTGATAGTGCTCCACCTCTGCCACGTGAATATGCTCAATCAATACAGACAGAAATTATAAGATCACAAAAACAAACACTTGCTGACATCACAGATCTCTATGCAATATCGAATCTTTGGTCTGCAACTCCTTCACTTTCCTCATGCCCAGACAGGCAGGAAGAAAGATCATTCTTACAGTTTTTGTATCATTCCTGTATAAAAGACTTGAAAAAAATAATGGTTTACTGGGTGAAAGCAATGGTCCATTTGGTTTGTGAGAGGAAGAAGATGCTCACTCGCGGAGAGCATACAACCCCAACAGTGTTTGCAGCCCATTTCTCTCCAATATCTCTCCTCCTCCTCTTCCAGCACCCCGAGACAGAAATTCTAGAATTTATTAACCACCATGCATTTAATTTTTACATTACCTTCTACTGTTCCCAGTGAACGCTTGTTCTCACATTGTGGGTTTCAAGAAAGCAGATTGTATAATTCAGTTACATGCTTTGAGGTCTTAAATTTATCTGATGCCTTTTTGTTTTTTTTTTTTTTCTTTTCAGTGAGGTTTTTAACAAGCTTGACACAGACTACTTAAAGACAAACACTGAGGTGAATAAGAGAGAGCACACTCCAATGAAGACTTGAACAAAATAAAAAAAAAAAAAGAAAAATCCCATTCCAAACAGAAATCTGTCACTCACATCTAAAGCAACTAAAATGACGAATTAACACAGAGATATTCCAGTAGAAAGCATGGTTGAAATGTGAAAGATTTAGACTCCTCTCCTTCAGCTAAGTCACACACACATAATTATATGAAGTGCTACCATACTTCATTTCAAAGCTTAAAGATCACAGAACCATAGAATCACAAAATGGGTTGGGTTGGGAAGGACCTTAAAGATCACCAAATTCTAACCTCCTGCCATGGTCAGGAACACCTTCCACTACACCAGACTGCCCAGGGCCCCATCCAACATGGCTTTAAACACCTCTAGCAATCAGGGGTCCAGAGCTCCTCTGGGCAGCCTGTGCCAGTGCCTTACTGCCCTCTGAGTAAATAATTTATTCTTATCTCATCTCATCTAAATGTATCCTTTTGTAGTTTAAAACCATTACTCCTTGTCCTGTCACTACAATCCCTAAAAGAGAGACTCTCCCCATCTTTTCTGCAGGTCCCTTTTAAATACTGGAAGGCCATTCATTATAAGGTCTCCTCGCAGCCTCATGTTCTCTAAGCTAAATAACTCCAACATTATTAGTGTAAATACCCAACCAATTTCTTATCCACTGAGTGATCCATTCATCAAATCCATGTCGTTTCAATCTGGAGACATGGAGACAGTGTCAAATGCTTTGACAGGAACCTGTAGGTACCTGTCTGTCTGTCTACCTGCAGAGTGTAGTGATACTAGAAAAAGATAAGCTTTCTGAAGTACCCAACTCTAAAGCAAACTAGATAGCATGATCTTCTTTATGGGTAACTGAACATAACTGGAAACCACAAGAAAGACAAGGGTGAGGTTTGTCTGCAAAGTCTGAAATCCATACAGCTGCAGTGGAGCACTGAAAATAGGCAGAAGAATAAACAGAAGAGCCTTCTGTTGCATCTTACATCTTCATTAAGAAACTAATCCAATTGAAAAAGGACGACTTAAAAACAAAGCATTTCATCTTTTTGGCAGCTGACATATTTGGAAGAATGAGTTAAAATGTGCTCTCTAACGATTCAACATTCCTAACCACCAAAATAAATTGAAAACATAAGCATGGAGCACAAACAACAAAAGGAGACTGGATGTAGACACAGTACTCTAAGACGAAAGAAAGGCATTACTATAAAGCATCCTCCAAAGTTAATGATTCGTCCTATGAAACAGATCTATACAGTCAATATCAAAACCTAAAATAATTATTATCTGGGAAGTACTGCATCCTTACAATTCTACCAAGAGCTCAGTCCAAAGCATAATGATGTCTGTACATTATGTCTCAGATCAGGACCTTTTACAAGATACCGCATCTATATATGCAGCAACACAAGGAAGTGAAACAGCACACTTTCATACCTATGGCTGCATCCCGTCAATACATTTATTTTTGCTCCTTTTACATTTGATGGCAGCAGATGCAGGTGAGCATAACCTCTACATCTGCAATCTGCTGCACAAGATTTCCCACAAAAGAGAACAGAGATGCAAGTCTATTTCAGGTATGTGAAATTACTGCAATTTTTAAATTCAGCACTTGCACACAGAGAGAAACAAGTTGGTGAAGAGCAGCTGTTTCGTTCACTCAGCATTTTCAGGTGGTCACTAATATTAGACAATATCTTGATGTGGCAGCAGATTTCTGGCTCTAATCCCTCAGCTCTGTATGGAAGTGGTGGCAGTTCTAGCTCCTCTCAGATTAAGAAAGTGAAGGGGAATCACTGGGGGCTACAGCTGAACACCTGCTAGATTAATCACATCTTTTTGTCTATCCCTCTTAATATAGCATGCTTTTCCTCTTTGTTGTTCTTGCTCTCCTCTGCAGTTTGCAGCTTGTTCACCTCCACTGTGACCAAGATTAGACACACAGTTGTATCTTTTCACCCTAACACTGAAGAGAATCAAACAATCACCCTTCATATTTTATAGGCATCCCTTCTAATACACCTGAGGATGGCATTTAAAAGAATCAAAGACTGTTTGTGGTACAGAGAAGGATGCAGAACAGAATGTTATTACTCTTTTCTTGTGGTTTAACCTCCTTACCCTGTGTGAATGTATGCAGATTGTAACAGAAAAGAGAGAATGGAAACACTATCATTAGTTCTCTTCTGAAATGTGGTGTATTTTCATCTCTTACTTATAAAGTTCATCATGCTGTGAAAGTTATATTGCTGGCATGTGTCCATGTCATAAGACAAAGGAGATCAGTGACGTTCACTGATGTTGACATTTGAGGGAATGTGTGTGAACTCACGTAGGTTAAGGTATTTCTTGTCATTTAATTACTCAGCTTTCCACTGAAAGGTTTTCCACACAGTATCAGAATACTCTTACACTGCAGAATTTTTGCATGCTAAATTCTAACTCCAGAGCAGCTTCACATTTTATAAATATATACATGAAAAATACATGAAAATAAAAATGTTGAAACTTCGAAGTTTGAAACGGCTGTTTTTCCTTCTGGTCCTATACTTTGTTACACTGTAATGTGTTCAGAACACACTGACAAAGTTATTCTCTGTTTAAGTAGTAAATCCTATCACATCCAACCCACATGTTTATATTGGATACTTACAAAATGAGAGATAATAAGTAGCTAAGCCTGGCTTTGGAAGTTTTTACAATACATCAGAGCATTGGAGTTCCCTTAAGTAACCTAACTACCTTCCAGTAGTTTCTGTGCTTACAATGCAATATTCATGAGTTTGCCCTGGAAGCCAATAATATTGGATTTGACAGGGGTGAGTGGTAGACTAAACAATTTATTCCTCTGTATGCATTTGTCTTTCTTCACATTAAGGATTAACTCTTTTGTATCTATTGTGGTTGACTACCAATCAGGCTGTAGGTAGTGCAACACATAATGGCTTCACCACAACCAAGGACCTGTCATGCTGTCTCAGTGCTCCCTTCTACACTTTACTGTAGCCCATCCTTTCACGTTTTTCTTTAACATTTCCAGCATAGTCTTGATCATGTTCATCTTTTTCTCTGCACATTGTGCAAGCACTTTATAAGATAACTGCAGAATGAAATCACTGCTATTCATAGCCATAACTGGATTTTAATTTGTAAAACAGTCCAGTTCTGCTGGACTGTAACCCACATGTTCATTACTGATGAGCTGGCTCTGGGGGTATTATCGCTCCACATGTTCAGAGGAACATGAAGAGGCTAAATTTCCACAAGATTCTGAAGATAATGGATTCAGTGATGTCACCAACTAGAAGGAACAACAAGAAGCACCTATATGATGGACAACATTCTGGTAGCCAACTCTTCCAGAGCCAGAATGTAGTGGAAATCCCATGGTCATCTAAAATTATTCACAGATCCAGAACAACTTTCCCAACTGACTATAGTCCACATTTGAATCATATGGGGATCTCTGGACCTACTCAAAATTCAAAAATGGTGCCAGCAGTGAAGGGCCCCACACTCTCCCAAGTTGCCAGGGTACCATCATTACTACATTATGGGTGCTATCCTGGAAATTACCTGGTCATACCCCACTGCTTACTTTACTCACCCAAACTCCTCTACTTGAATTACCACTACTCTCATGCAGGCCCACTCAAAACAAACTGCCCTCTTTGCTGATGTTTTGAGTCTACCGTTGAACACCCATAGGCAAGCTCATAACCTCCTTTTCTAGTAAAGCTCTTTTCCTTAGTATCATGTTTTCACTCTTTTTCCTTCAAACAGTGGCTAGAAAAAAAAAAAAATTCTTCAGGTCAACTGTGGCTCTTACTGAAGCGTTAAACAGTAGCAGTTCAGGACTTAAGAACAGCATCAAGAAACACAAAGCTCAGTCATTCACTTTCACAAGACATCCTGTCATGCTATCCTATCCAGAATGGCACATTTTTATATTTGTTTTCCATTGAAGGTTTAGGTCTTCTATACCCAGCCTAAATTGTACTTTGGTACCACGAACCAGCATTTCCTAATCAACAGATAATTAAGGTGGTTGTGATTTATTATGTTTCTTATTTTACTGGTATTCTATGGAGCCATGCATTTCTAGTACATTTTGTTGTGTACTGTAACATCTATCAATTTGAATTCATGTGATATAACTTTATTCTTGATAGAGTGGTTGTGATTATGATCTCCTTTTATGCTATGCCAGTTTATGAATACATTCCTGTCAGGGAAAGAAGAAAAAGAAATGAACTGGGCAGCTGAGAATTTGAAACTGTAATACGTAGAGTATCTTCATGTGCTACCAAATAAACTGCAAAGACACTCAGCAAGTGACCAAAAAATCAGCTCAGTACGAATTACATCCTAAATTTCAGAGAAATTACAGAGCTCTGTTAGCTGCAGAAGTGGTGACACTAATATCTTGCATAGTATTTAGGTATGGTACATGATGCAGAATAAAACCTAACCAGTGGCAAAATGGGTGATATCAGAAAGTTTCTGTTTTTCTCTTTTGTGTAACACTGGAGTGGCTGCTGTGTTAAAGTCACATCCAACTGTGCACAAAGCTTGGAAATTATCAAAAGATACAAAATGAAAAGATAAGTACAAATCAAAAGATAAAATATTTTCAAAGCATCTTTCATGTAAATTGGATGATAACTAAAGGCTACTATCATTCACAAAACCTGCAGATACACAGTCTCTCTGTCATTAAGAAATGAGAGGTTGAAAGTATCCAGCTTAGTTAAAAGTAAATTCATTGTTGTTGGAACTTGTGCAGGATGTCAGTATGCATGGTATCCCTCATGAATTTATCTTCTTGTGACAAGTAGTCTGGGTTTAATTTCCCAAGTCTCTTTGTGCTATCCATTTACTATCAGTCAGCCTCCCCATATGACCACTTTCTGGTATACTATGAAATGAAGAATAAAAAATAACTAGTAATAGTCTTCAGGAAAAAAATAGAGTAAAGTAATTTATTTTCCTGAAGACTCTTTATCAACATATGAATATTAAAAAACAAAACAAAACAAAAACAGAAATTAGTTCTCCACAACTACTCTATAGTAAAGACCAGTAATAAAGCATTTGGTAATTTCTCCCCAATACTAGAGGGATGCACCATTCACCAGTTACAGCTTGAGGAGATTCCAACTGATCATAAATAATGTACAATAGAATAATCTTCTAGAAAGAAAATCAGATTTTTATTCCCTTTAAATACTGCAAATAAGGCGAACATATTTTGAAAAGACGACTAAATAATGATTCTCAGTATTTCAACTATTATTTTACACCTCTTTTAATAGAAATAGGAAAATTGTGAAATATTATCTATAATATATATTTAAAACTAAGTATTTTGTTGATTGTACAGGCCTAAAAGCCCAGTTATATACAACAGTACTTCAAACTGCGAAGGAGGTGTTTGTGATAGAAACACTTACTGAATTATCTTCCAGTATTTTTATTCTACCAGCCATGTACTATGTCTTGTAACCTAAGGAACATACAGTATTTTAGCAATTCTGAATTCTCACAATTCTTGCTTGACAAAAGCTTTTACACTGCACACCTGTGCCACAAACAGTTCTTCATTCTATAAGCAGGATAACATTAAAACAGCTGAACAAAATTTCAAATCTATCAAAACCACGGGCACCATTATCCATGACTTTAGAATTCCTAATAAGCATGTATTTGGAAGAAAGCAATCTCACTTTTTTTTCCAAGTTTAAACCAAACAATCTCTATCGAATCAATCACTTAATATTGTACAGCAGTACAAGAGAAAAAACAACAATAACAACAAAAAAAACAGAACATGATCTCCAAAAAGATTGCTAGAACTAAAGCAAAAGTTCAAGTAAGACAGGAAGTATTCACCCCCACCACCCCCAAAAACAAACGAACAAAAAACCTAAAAGAAAAGCATGCTCTTCAAGGCATATATCTGTAGTGTTATCAAAGAATTGGAGAAAATAAAGCTGACAAACACGATGAACATGAGAACTCAAAGTAATGGAAGGCAATGCAGACATAAACTTTTAGAACAACAGAATTAAATAACTGAAAGAAAGGTCTTTGAACAGCTGAGTGCAATGATAAATGGGTGCAATGCAAATCAAAGGCTACTCAGGATTTCTGCTATATTTTTCCATAGTCTTGATTCATAAGGAAAGCATGAGCACATATGTATTAGGTAAGAACTAAAAGAATGGTGTAGAAGGAATTTATCAGCTTTCCAGCTTCAAACCACAAGATCGATTCAAACTTATTTTCTGCATGCATTTTGCTTCTGTTTGTTTTGACCTCATCCTGACTCACATCCATTTTTGTATTCACTTAAAGCTTTGAAGTACCGTCACGTAAGTGCTAAGCATAGGACTTCACTGACACCTAAACAGCTGCCAAAAGGCATCAGAGCCAATGCAGGCATCCTATGGGAAAGACATCAAGAAAAAGAGGTCAGACCACTTGAAAGTAATTTAAGTCATCTGTGCACACAGCTCCTTTGCACATGTGTATCAGCTGCACCAAAAAGGGACGGCCTGATGTTCTTACCAAGTTCTCAGAGGAAAAGTTTTCATCAATAAAAATTCCAGGTTTGATAAAGATTATATCATTCGTCCTTGAATAACAGCTTCACCACTGTGAATGGAGAAAAAAAACCCTCAAAAAGTATTGCTAAGGAAATAACTAGAACATATACAGGAACAAAGCACATCATATTCATTCACTGAAATGCTCACACAAGTGAAGCATCAAATGAATGTTTTCTGCCACTAATTTGCACAAATTTCACAAATAATGTTTAAAATAGGCTAGCACCATTGAGAGGCATTACTTAGACTGCAATCTACACGGAGTGTCTGCCTACACCGAGAGAACTACTGCTGTCACCTTTACTTGAAAAAGCAACCCAGTACTCTGACCTCCTGAAATGTAAACATGCTACTCCTCATTCAGAGAAAAAGTGCTATTTTCAGTTCTTCCACTGGTGAAAAAAAAACCAAAGCTGGTATGTAAAATTAAACTAATATTTTAAATTGGCATCTAGCCATGACAGAAAGCCAAAACTAATACAATTCGCAATAAAATTTAAGAATGCACTGCAAAACAGCTACTGTTCATTGTATATTAACTGTTGGTGGCTTTCCACTGTAGCTAACTACATATTACTGATAGTAGCTATCATTCCTTTCAACGCCGCACTGTTCATTCATTAACTTAACTTTCAGTTTTTAAGTATTTTTAAGCAGACACATACAACACCTTTGATTCTAAAACTTGCTTCCTAAACCTACCAAATCCCCCTTTTACATTTCCATTTCACTCAGCACTCTATAATTCCCTCAAATGAATACAGCTGACATCAGGAATACACTGGAGGGCTTCACACAATATTGTCAAGTAGGACTGACCACCATCAAAAGCAGCAAGGCAAAGGAATCCTTCCCTGGCTAAGTGACTAGCAATATCACAAGAGAGAAATCAATGGCTATTGAACCTATTCTTTATACATACCAGTGAAGAAAGCCGCATAATGTCAGCTGTGCTTTGCGTAAATTGAAAATACAATCTGCAATGAAATTAAGCGTTGGTTTCAACACCAAATTTCTTTTGATGCCTCTTCATATGTTAAATAAGACCACCCACTGACCTTTACAGTGAAATTAGTTTCACTGGCACAAGCAGAATTCACACTTTAGACCCGAAGTTGTAAGAGGATAACTAATTGCTGTTAGTTGGTGATGCAGTGCATGACATTTAAAGAGCAAGAGCAGAATCATCAGAATGTGACCCAAAGCAAATAGCAGGAGTTACCCACCCTTTCAACAATCCTACTCTAAGTTTTGATTAGGCAAAACAAACGAAAAAACAACACTAACACCCAAGAACAAACAGGCTTGCTCAAACATTGCCCAAGGGCTGATCAAAATACTTACCTTTGTCTTATATCAGCGTCACTACGCACAGAAAAGTGCTTCAAAAAGTAAAATACCTGTGACTAATACAAGGGTATATCCTGTTATTCCACTGAGCTATTTACCAAGTTTTCACAAGTGAGGATGATTACAGAAAAAGCCCTCAACTTTACTGACCACATACGCAGCTAATCAGAGAGTACCTACACAGTCAACCACCTAACTCCCTAATCAGCTGGACTTTCTAGAGAGAGCAGAGCTCCAGCTGGATGAGGCCCCATATTACCTGCTTAGAAAGGCAAGAGAAATTTTCATAACGTTATAGAGGAAAAATCCTGGGTTGGATAAACCTGACAAACAGGTTATTGTCAAATAGGGCATAGTTCCTATCCACAGTATTTTTAATTGGTAAAACAAAATTTCTTTAGTACCCAGATGTTAAATCTGTATAGAGTTTTCAAGGTTCAAAACTCTTATCTAGATTACCACCTTTCCCTTACTGGCACTGCTATGCATTTCTGAATGCTAATGCAAGCATGAAAAACACAGGTCTGGAATAGGCTTTGCTTAATCCTTTGGAGATGAGGGTTCATTGCGGGGACCACACAAACACAATGCTTTATCTTACAGAGGCTGCTGTACTTCTGGGCAACAGAACCTGACTACCCAAATAACAAGGAAATTATCTTCCAAGAACTCAAGAGGATAAATAAATTTTAAGCATGAAACATTTGTTAGGCTTTAGATCTTTTAGATCTGACCCGCCATTACAGCTAATAATGATGAAGTTAAAAGGCTGATTTTATCACTTTTGTATACATCCATTTATGTCTATGCATGCAGAAAATGTAACTTGTGTTGTTTGAGGGGACAAAAATCAGAAGTTCGTAATTCCTCTAGAACTGAAGCATCTGAACTTTAAGAGTGTAACAAATTTCCATGCACTAGCTGAAAATTACAGACTCATGTACAGAGTTTGCAGAAAAGAAGTGAAGAATCCCAGGCTACCATAGCTTGCTTTTACTGAGAACTAAGCTAAACCAAATTCCTTTCTGCATTACCCTGCTTCTGCTGACCAAAATCCAGCTGTCTCACCACACTAACTTACACATGTGGTTGAGAATTTAAATTCAATGCTGGTGGCTCAGGATGTGATTTCACAGTCATTTTGACCACTCTTGAGAGGGAACTGCCATGAGAACGAGTGCCTGGTTCTTCATCTGCACCCTATCTCTAATTACATGCACGCATGAGATGCACTGCCATTCACAGTGGGCCACAATAGTCAAGTAATCTGTCTGAAAGTTAAAGTAGAAGAAAGATGCATTTTCAGATAACTGCTCCAGCTCACCCATACAGTTGTGCCAGGACAGTGGGAATCCTGCCCTACTGTGGAAAAAATGACACTTTCAGCAGCACACCATTTTTTGGCTTGAAGTCATCACAGAATCCCACCTTTTCATGGTGAATTCTTAAAATAGGTAAAATTTCTACTGAAAAGCCTAGAGGGCTTACAAAAGCATTCAGGCACCTAAGTTCCATTAAAACAACATTAGCTGAAAAAAATTATACAAAAGAAAGTCACAGGCTTCGTAAGAAGTTTACATTATATAAATTAGCCTACAGATAATTATTATTATAGTTAATTATTATCAATTTAGCTACAAAACCTCTCCCTGCTACATTCTGCTTTGGCATTTTAAAAGTAACAGTGAGAATCTGGCATAATTTGAAGTTTCAAAAAAGTTGCATGATCAAAATGTGACTGCACGACATGAAGACTGAAAAACCACAGTTCCATCCAAACACCTCAACTCAGTAAGACACCATACTCCACATACAGAAACTGAGAATCAGAAAATACTAAAACATGGCAGGAAAACAGTTTATTTTTCTTCTTCTTCCCCAAAACACTACCATACAAAAGAAGTAATCTGAGAATTGTTGTCTGGAATGACAGACACAAGATAGTATCAAATCAGGTATTACAGAATAAACCGTACAGGGAAAAACAAACAGCACAGGACCTTCTATCTCTGTTTCAAACTTTTCTTCTTCAAAACATCACATATTGGCTCTCAACTGAAATGTCACGTGTTGCCATGACTCTGGTGCAGGTACAGTCAATGTTGCACAGTCATACTTGATGGTAAAAGCATACCCTTTGTACACTTACCCCCTGTAAACAGACCATTACATATTCACTAAATGTATCCTTCTGCACCACTTGAAAGTATTGCACCTGCAGTAGAGTCCATGCTCCAGGTACCCAGGAAAAGTCCACCTCCACTTCCCTAATTAGCTCTAATAGTGCTGTTGGGCTTCCCACTGCATACTTGCAATGCTATAGCTGTATTGATTTAGAAAATTAAATAGTTAGAGATGTTTGGACACTCAAGCGCGGATGCACATTTTTGATGCAACCACTAAAAGAAAATAGGTCATCAGAAGCTGACCATGTGAGCAAAAATTTTGCAAGAAAACCAACAATGAAACAACTGGTAAGATTTCTAAAACAATTAGGAGATGTTTGTCCATGAGAAGAAATGTGTTCTTTGCATGACTGCTGACAGGCAAAACTCATCACTAGAATCCTATCTCCCTTTGACTCAACTGCAGAAATTCCACTAGTTTAATCACCCAGATATTTAATCCAAGTTACTTGCAAATGCCTGAAAACTGGGAAAATAAGTTAAGAAATGCTAAGTGTTGTTGACATAAACTCAGCAGAAATGCACTGCATGTATTCCAGAATAAATAAATATTCTATTAAAAAATAAAAACAAAGAAAGTAAAAGTAAGATGAAAACAAATGCAAAATAATAGCATCTTACCTTTTGAGGGGGTGGTCCGTGGTCATCCAAATAAGTGGAATTTCCTGCAAAAAGAAGAGGGGTAGAAATAAATAAAACTCATCCAATGAAACTTCAAAACTTGCCAGTATATGAAACCTACACATCTCTACACCATTGCTTCTGTGGTGTCAAATAATTAAAGCAAAATAAATACCATATGGTTTAAATATTGCTTCAAAAGAGAAAAAAAAAAGTGATTTGGCTCGATTTGTGATAAAAGATTAGATCCACATTGTAATTTTAGCATAAAATTAAATGAGCCAAGGCAGTTTTAATTAAACAATCATGGCATTCAATTACTTGCATGACAAAAACCATCAGCTGCACCCTGGTACACTTTAAGCTAGTGAACACAGTTAACCTCAAAAACATTTCTTAAATAATAATATATCAAAGGCCTTCAACAGAGCTTGCTCTCATGGAGTTCACAAGCATTCCCTTATCTTCATTCTAACAAGGGTTTTTCCCAACCTCCAAGCTACATTTTTGTTCCCGAACAGTACAGACTGAATGGGAGATGTATTCTGATGTGATTGCATCAGCCGTTTCAAGATGCTCTTTAAATTCAGACGAAAAGCATCAGAAAAAAAAGCTCCTAAATTTTTAAAGCGCTCCCTTTTAAGCTAGCTACTATAAAAAAAGGCAACAATTTCAGGCTTTGTACCCATTACTTACAAGTCTACAGTGATAAACAAGGGGGAGCTTTCCCAGCATAGTACAAAACCTTGGGGCAGGTTGACAATTTCTTCACAGGCCCAGCGCACCTCTCCTCTCAGCCACCCTCATACCAAGGGCAGAAGTACAGGCTATGAGAATAAGTTTTAACAAGTAACTACTAGATACGCAAACACCACAGTGAAGACTGTAAAAAGCCTGGCCCACCAGTAAGCACCTCTACTGTGGAGGTGTTCAAGGAGCAGCAGATGCTACCTCTTGAGGAACACCAACCAGCTGACTGGGGTAAGGCATAACAAGGCTCTCTTTTTAAGGTGGCAAAAAGGATGGTGTACCACATATATTTTCAGAGCCCCAGCAAAATAAATTTCTAGATCCAGGAGGCAGGAAGAAGATTGTGTTTGAGTATTTACAAAACTCCCACAGATGAACAGGCAGCTGATTTCCATTTACAATAACAAGTCAGGATTACTGCAGAGAAGTATGTTCTGCTTTTCTATGCTTTTCTAGTATAGTTTATGAACTAATGAAAACTTGAGTCAATGGGACCTCCAACTAATGTAAAGACTAGTCTCAGTACCAAAATGTTTATTGTTACTATTTTTTATGCAAGTATGTTCACCTTGCAAGAAGTCTCATAACTACAAAAAACCTGAGCAATAACTTTCCTGTGGCCCCTTGAAACATCTACTAGAGTATACTATATTACTATTCAAATGCCTTTCCCAATTTTGATGCAAAGTCCCTCATCCTTCTATACATTTTACACAAATACTCATCCTTTCAACGACCCAGTTGATATTTTAATGCTATGGATAATGTGGAGGACTCCTATGTTCAAGGATGGAAACTTTCTACTACTCATTCTTCTGATATAATTCTAATCAGACAGTCTTCCAGTTCATAAACTGCTAACAGACTACTGTATGGCTTTCTAATATAACAATTGCTCTGCTCATTTGGAGATGAAATTGAAAATAAGCATTTGAGAAAAACCTAGAGTTACCCACTGAAGGGGTACAAGGCAGGCCCTATTAATGCCTCTCCATCTACACTCACAAAGTTTTAGATTTCCTGCAGAATCAGGCTTCATAAGCTATCATGCTTCACTGAGACTTTCATCTCTTTCATAGAATCATTAAGGTTGGAAAAGATCACTAAGATAATCTAGTCCAACTGTCAAACCATCACTGTCGTGCCCACTAAACCACGTCACTCAGTGTGACATCTAAATGGTTTTTCAATGCCTTCAAAGACGGTGACTCCACCATCTCCCTGGGTAAACAGTTCCAATGCATTACCCCTCTTTCAGAGAATAATTTTTCCTAATATCCAGCTCTCCTGAAAACTTAAAGCCACTGCTTCTCAGCCTATTGCTGTTACCTGGGAAAAGAGGCAATTAATCAAAGTGAAATATTACCACTGTCGTTGATAAAAAATAGCTCTTAGAGTTTTCTCATTGTTTCAAAAAGAAAGGTCTCATTTTCATCCATGCTAAAACGAGTCATATTTGGTAAAAAGCATCTTCATTATTTAAACAAGTTAACACATTGAAAATATCATAAATAGTAGATAAAAACCAGTGATTTGTGAAAAAGCAAGAGCAGCAAAATTAAGAGTTTCATAATTGGCTTTACAAAAGAGACATTAATTCTGTCTATTCACATATGTATTTCTCCACTACCAAAACATGAGCAGTTTATGCTTACTGAAATAAAAAGATGTATTAGGTGTACAAGCATTTACTTTAACAAACATCCATCATAGCTCATTTTACCATCTGAATTGCCTTCTACTGAAAAACAGATAGTTACAGTCATCATTTATATATCTTAGAATGAAGCATCAACAAAGTTTGAACTACATTACAGGAAACTTTTTGATTATTCTTTAAAATTAAAGAGCCATTAACTTAACAAATTTCACCTTTTTGCATCAGCAATCTATGTTCTTACTATGCACACTGCGTTTTCCCTCCTCTGCCAGTTTCTAATTATTACAATTACATCCCAGTATTCCTGGCATTAAACATGCATTTGATTGATTTCTGCTCCTAACTTTTTTGTTTTTATTTTTTATTATGGCGCAATCTAGTTACTGTTGTATCCACTCAATAGTAAAAATTTGGTCCATTTATAAAGCTCTTTTTTCATAGCTGTTTCTTCCTCAAATCCAGAAGAAACAAATGGCAACATAAACTATTCACAAGACACACACATAGTCAACCAAATTCAGAGTACTGATTTGAACTCCAGTCAGAACAACTCGTAAATCAAGAAGAGTATGGAAACTGCAGAAATTCCCCAATGCTTCCCTAAATGCCATGAGCTGATTTTGGCACTGACAGTGTACCAAGACCAATTCAATAGTCTGAATTCTTCTAGGTTTAAAATGAATAAAATGTTTTCAGTAATAAAAGTGAAACCATATCCTTATTAAAAGGATACAATATCCTCAGTAAAAACACTACAATAATGCAAGAAATACAACTGTGGTAGTAGAAGTGAGCAGGCTTCATGATCTGCATGCCAGCTCCTTAACCCTAAGAAATGCTGCACATGCTCTTGATGAGCACCTTGTCATAGAATTGGCCTTGCTTCCCATTGGATGGTAAATCAAGGCCATGGTACTTGAGCCTTAATGCATGCAAAGACATCCTGAAAAATATCCACCAAGCTCACAATTTTCTGCAGAAAACCTGCAGGAAAGAATAATTTCTAAAACAAGGATAAGCCATGAAAAGCATACGGCTCTTGAGTTGGGTATTTACAAATTTTATGAACTTTCAGTTTTCAGAGAATGCATATTAGTTTAAAAACAGAAAAATCAGCATGGTAGATATTGCAGCAGTGAAGAACATCATGTTAAAGCCAGTCTATGAACCACTTCTACCAAGAAAAGGTGAAGAAGTACAAACAGGAAAATTGCACAGTAAAAATCAGGGACTTAAGAATGAATACCATAAACACTGGAACCACTGTTCATCAGCTGAAGTGTTTACTGCGAGTGTACATCAATACAACAAGCTAACATAAGATGGAGAATATAACTATGCAGCCTTTTTTGTCCTTCGGCACAGGCAAAAACTAGAACATTATACAAACACGTTTGACTTCAATAAGTGTCCCAGTAAGAGAAAATGCTGAAAATGCTCCCTGTAGTGGATCTAGTATGTCAGTATAAGAGATCATCACTTTTCATTAAGAATATAGTCCGCTGTCCTGAAACAACCTATTTAATTGCATTTTTAAGGGGATTTTTCTAAATTCCTTTAATAAAGCTTTTGTTCTTGTATGGTACCCAACAAGATGAAATATCTTGTTTGTTTGTTGTTTTTTCCAGAGAGAGGTATTTATTTTAAAATACATTATTTTTTACTGTTGCATAATGCGTTCTACCTTCCCTTAACAGCATAATACTAAATCATTAGAAACAACAAGGTAGAGAGCATAATCAATAATCAGACTAGTGGCATTATGTATCCCACAAACACGCTCAACCACACAGTTGTGCTCACTGAACACTGTTGTCTTCAGTTTCTTTCAGGATAGAAAAAAAAATAATCAGCTTTATTACAGAACATGGTGAATACATGGAAGCAGCCCAATTTTCTCCATAATTTATTGTCTTTGAGGTTAAGTGAATCAGATGTATGCAAAATCTTTGGGGAAACCTTGTGGTTATGTTCTTTTTTTCTTGGAATCACAGAAGCGTGGGGGTTTTTGCTTGAAGCAAGCCAAGTTTAAACAGAGAAAGATGGTCACGTTCCAGGATTAAGGACAAATATGATTGTGTGCAGTTCATAACTACAGAAGACTAGAGTAATTACAGTCCTGGGGAAAAAAAAAAAAAAAAAACGGGAGGGAAGGGGAGGGGGGGTTAAGTGGTTATGTGTGAAATATAAACANGGCTTTTACTAATAGAGTCAATGTTTATACACATTGAGCAGGACAATATGAAAAACAAAAAAAAAAAAAAAAAAAAAGACTGGAGAGTAAGGGAAGGTGTGGTAAATGGGCTTATGTATGAACTGAAGACCCTTTAATAGTAACTCTTCACTTGATCACTGTAGCCAATGCATTCTTTATTGGCATACCATCCTGGAGATCACCTGGGGTCTAAAGGAAAGATGCAGTTTAATAGTTGTCTGATGAGTTTTCTGCACTAGAAGTGAAGGCTTTGAAGAATGGCCGTTCCACCAAGTACTCCTAATCATTAAGGATTGCACCATCAAAATAAATAGAAGCACCAATGACTACTCTGCTCCGCTTCCAGCCAAACATTATTTAAAACAAAAACCTGAAAACCCACCTCAGTCAACATTAGTTCAGACAAATGGTTCTCCAGTGTCAACTGCCAGTTTATACTGTACTCACTTCCTCTTTTTTTTCCATCATGAACAATTTCTCAGCACTGTAAAGACTGTGAAGGCTCCACCGGTAGCAGTGTTAACTTGAACAGAATGCCCGTGGGTACCCAGACCAGCCAGAAGCAACAGATTTAAGGTGTGAGGGTGTTCTTGGCCTTCTGCATTTTATAGGTCTCTATTTCTTTTTCTTAGGGAGCAGCAGACATCCCTAGGAACGTAGAGATTTTACACATCTGAAATAATAGGATGTTCTAAGTCATCGTTTCAAGGAGCTTTTTAGGATCAAAGGCAAGAAGGACATGGACTGCAACTAGCAGTTTAGCAGAGTGATGTTGCCCAGCTCAAATCTAATGCAAAAAGAAAACCCTTTTGCTGAAGTCAGCACAGCTGTAACAGTTTAAAGAGAGAACATTTTTTTCACAGGTGTACAGAGAAGATTAGCACAGTAAAACCCCACTGACCAGTCTGCACTAGAATACAGTGTGATTTACTGCATTTTCTTCCATCATAAATAAAAGCTCCTGCACCTACTAGTGGTTTCCTCATTGTAAGACTAACACCCTGGAAAAATTCTCACTTGAAGTTGAAAAAATCTACAGCAAGTATTATTTTTATATATATAAAAAAAACATTCTGAAATCCATTTTTCTGCTTTCTTCCTTGCATTTCAAAATAACTTGGTTATTTCTCATTTTAATGTCATATATACCTCCTAAGTAAATAACCCCAAAGCTATGCATTAAATTCATTCTGTGTGACTGCATCAATGAAACATAGAATTTGAGAGATGACTAAAATACCTATTTGATGTTATTTTCCAGTCACTGAACATAGGAAACTTCATTAAGATACACTTCAGATTTGTTTACCTACAAGTTTTTTCTCACTAATACAAAGAGGAGAGAAATTGGCACACTTAAGTACAGTTAGTGAAGACGTAGTCTTAATCCTGCATATGTAACATAAAAAATACTGCTATTGCATAGACATGAAGGGTTTAAATAAGCATAGGTTCTAACGCAATGTAGAATATACATCAGAGAAAAACTCTAAAGGAAATAAAACAACTTTATATACATGGAAATGCTGATTTTCTTTATACTTACCAGTTTGTCCAAATCTACTATTGTTTATAAGCTTCCCTTTAATGTATTCAGACTAGAGAGTTAACTTGTTTCAGAGATCCATTTCTTAGGAATTTTACAGATTTATTTTCTAAGGAAAGATCTTCAACTATTTGCATTTGTTACATTCAAACACACTGAATATATAACAAATAAAAGAAGAAATTCAAATTTTTCTGTGATTTAGTTTTAATAACAAACCAAAGTTCTGATATGACCACATCTATCATAATGGTGAGATCTACAAAAAACACTGTGGTGGAAGCGTCAGAGACTCTGGTTTATCTGCAATATTCCTAATGCTTCTTGCTTTGCTTTTACCTTCTAATTACGAACTTTCTAGTCTGATTGCACAAGATGAAAACCACATTTTAATAAACATTTAGAAATGCTGGCCAGATGAAATGGAATCTAAATATTTGATAAGGAAAGCTCCTGGCTAAAACTGCTCTCAAATAAGGAAAGAAGTTCTTCTATCTTACAAACTCATATAGAACCAGGCAGTCTGAAGTCAAGAAATTCCACATTTTCTATTCTGAGCAACAATATGGTGCGTTCTTCCTATGTACATGACAAGTAGCTGTGTATTTTACTCTCAGATTTTCTGGGAGACCCTTCCTGTGCAGCAGAAGTGCAGGCAGGACAGATGATGGGCACAGTCCTCCTCTTACAGAGAGGGGAGACTTCAGAAGGCACAACTGCTCTGCACTGTGTGGTTAAGTTTTGTTTCAACCCGCCTCCTACAGAAAGTTAGCAAATCTTTCCACAGTGAATGTATAGGCCTGTGTTTCATTTTACTGTTTGTTTTGTCAATAAACTGCTCTACTACTACTGAGGGTAGAAAAAAAGAAACAAAACGAAATTGAGTAAGAAAAACAACCATAACAGGTATTTTCCTGCGCTTAAAGAACAGCTCTCTTTATCAAGAGTGCAGAGAAAACTAATGACCAAAAAAACAAAAAAAACCATTAGGCACTATTAAGCCAAACTACTTCAGTTTTATTTGAACTTGTCTCTCTATGAGAACAAAGGCTGCTGTTTATCCCTGCTGCCTGGTAGCTCTTAGCTAAATGCACTTCAAAGCTGCATTAATCTATTCTTCATCTTCCCTCTGTTTTCCACCTGGTTCTCAAATTCTACTTGCTTATATCACACAGCAAGTGAGTGCTGATTAAAATAAGGTTTTTTTCTTTTCAAATAAGTTTTTTATCCTACCTTCCATCACAAGTATGCCAGATATTTTGCAATGACTTGTATTCACTTCTTAATTTTCATAGTAAGATTCCTCACAACAAAAAGGCAGACTCAATTCTATAAATAAATACAGGACTGTGCTTCCTGGCATCTTCTGGGGAGTCCTGTTGAAAAACTGTTCCTTCGAGATGTGTAGTTAAGCAATATTTAAAGCTAGGTGAATGCAAAACAAGCTGTTGAAAGTTTAAGGGGCAAGCTGAGAAGAGCTAGCAGACTGACAGCTGAATTGCCACCTATTCAGATCACACAGGCAGAAACACTGGTCCTGACTTTATTTCCTAACCTGCTAAGATGACGGTAACACTGTTAACTGTCAAATTGCCATGGTTTGGTACCAAAAGGATTCATGCTGCACAGAAAATGTCAAGTTAGAGAGCAGATAGAAGCATGATGTTTTGCAGTGAGCGGAACTTAAAGCAATTCAGGCAGCGTGCTTAGGAAACTGCCTGTGGCAACCTGCACTAATCACTACCTCCAAGAATTCACAGAAAAGGAGTGAGTGAAAATCTGTTGGAAAGACAAAATGATGAAAACACTGATCTAAACTCAACACTTAAACCAAAAGGACAGAGCACAGAAAGCTGCTGTGGTGAGTTGTGAGGATGGGACTGGCCATCACTGGGGATCGTTAGGAGCAGACAAGCAAGACACTACCAGGAATGGCATAGGTGTCACAGTGCTGCTTCAGATCAAACAAATTAAATCAGCTCCAATTCCAGTCTTTTTCCCTTTTTTCTTTTTTCAAATCAAGCAAGCTTCCCCTGGGGTGTTGTTCAGGGTCCTATCATTCAGTATTTCCATTCATTACTTGAAAAATGCACTAGAAAGCAATGTTATTAAATTTGATGGCAATACCAAATGAAGGCATTTGACATCTGCAGAACTTTAGGGACAGACAGAGTCAAAAAAGACCCTGATTACTCAATGAAATGGTCTGAGAACACTCTAGAGAATTCAGTAAATAGAAATGTAAAAATTACAACTCAGCAACATCTTCAAAAAAGCAGAATGGGAAACAAAAGGCGAAACTGCAGAAAAGAGCACAGGGAGACACGATGGGAAATGAATATAAATTTGCTTCCTTTGGATTTCTTTGAGTACTTTCTGAAAACTTTTCAGAAAGATCTTTCCATTCCAGCTGAATGTACAGTAATACTTTCACTAGCTTGGCAAAAAATCCGTTTTGACTAATCTTCCTATGAAGACATTTTTTAAAGCTTAGCATTAGTCTATTTCCTCCCTCTCTTCCAGAGTGACAGACACATATGAAAATATGTGAATACCATTTGTCCGCATCAGAGAAAATCTCCTTTTGCTACTGCCCTGCTGAATGCATGACACAAAGAAACTTTGTTGGGCAGAAGAGCTGACGATGTCATGACACTTCCCACTTCTCCCACACTCCCCTACACTAGAGAGTGGGGCATCAAATTGAGTGAACTCCCAAACACACGTCTGAAGTACTGCAATTCCACAGATAAATATTCTTTTTTAAAGACTCTGCCTACCAAAGCAGCAATTTAAAGATGGGTACAATGTCTGGATACTGGACATAATGATGAAGCTTCAGCAGAGACTCTGTCAAGTGCAAGGCCTTTCATTCTCATTTCACTCTGGCATTCAGACTGCAAGCTACAGCGAATCTGTATCAACCAGACACCTTTTCACATGATACCATTCTCAAGAGTTTCCTATTATATCAGCACCAGACAGCAGCTCTGGTCTTTTGCATGACGTTTTTCCAGAGACAAGGATTTTATTTGCTTAGTTAAACTTCGGCTGCCTTGCAAGCGTTATTCCTGTTCATTGCATTTTGCAGATATTTTCAGATTCACTCATACACTTCTCTCTATTCTTCCTACATAGGCAATCTTGGAAATGAGCAAGTCAATGAATTTTAGAAAACATCCAGCTGGCAAGTCACCAGTTATCCAAGGAAGACTTTTACTACTGTTATTATTAATATGCACTTTGCTGCAAATGCTGTCCACAATGGATTATTTGTTGGGCATTTGGTTGGAAGTTCCTCTCCCAGGAGGCACATCTCCAAGAAGCTGCTCAGGTCTGTGGTCTGACCCCGGCAGCATCATCTCAGTAGAGAAGAAATGAACACACTTCACAGACAGTTGAACACAGAAAGCTCTAATGAACTAATCACATTTGTATCATGGTAAAACCAGATGAATTTTTCTTGCATATGCTTTTCACAACATCATTCGGATCATATGGTTGCTATGATTTTGTCACACTTCTTCACCAAGGCAGACACATTTAGGATAATGAACCTGCCACACAAGGGAGGTATGCAGGATGAAAATGTACGTCCCTAAGTTTATCACTTTCTCTACACTGCAGGTTTCCTTTCTATCTGATCTTAGAAATTCTACAGGAAACAGAAAAAGAGACATTTCAATTTTTTTCCTGTACAAGCATGTGTCCTTTCCTTCCCCTTTACCAATTTTTTGTGCCATTAGAGGATCGATCACTGTAAAACTCCTCCTTAAAATTAAATACCCCTTGGAAAGCAAAAGCACTCTGTGTAAGAGGAGCCTTTCTTTCTTCTCTGAAGATAAAATAAAAAATAAAAAAAATTACAAGTTGTTTAACTATTACTAGTTTCCTTTCCTCAAAAGGCTTAACAAGCATTAAGCATTGAAGTAGCACTTCTTGCCAAGGTCTGTTAGAAGCTTACAACTGCAATACAAAATGTGAAGTAGGCCAGATAAGAAACATAAGGAACATACTGTACTTACATGAACTATTTCTTATGAGACATTAACATAAAGTTTTATTAATCTCTATTACAAAAAATACCATAATGTCAGATGGTTTTCTAGACTTCAATATGATTTTATAATAATGGAAAATATTTGTATTAACTCTTTGGCCAAACTGCTCAATTTTCATGCTATCCAGCTACTGGCTTCATTTCATGATGATATTTTAACTCCTTTCTACCTGACTTGAGCAGATGCATTATAATGACAGGAGGACTTTCTCTGTTAAGTGTCCAGCACAAACATTATGATTTAAAAAAATATCTTCCTCCTCCCACCTTATTTCTCACGATCTTAAGCAAGGTATGTACTCATTTTTCAACTAGTACATGATTTGCTTGACTTATCTGTAAACATTCTGTAAGATGCCTAAATATTCAATGTACCGTTATAAAAAGTTTTGCTCCAAAATCTAATGCTGTCTTTATTACTGAAATCTAAGATCCACATCAGGCTTATCTGTAAGAAGGTGGTAACACGACCCTCACAATTGGCATGAGCTCATAAACTTGTACAGCTAGAAATATAAATAGAATAGCTTGGGTTGGAAGACCCCAAGGATCATCAAGTTCCAACTCCCCTGCCACAGGAAGGCCAACCACCTCCAGATCTGATACTAGACCAGTTTGCCCAGGGCTCCCCTTCAACCTGGCCCTGAAAAACTCCAGGGATGGGCATCCACAACCTCTCTGGGCAGCCTGTTCCAGCACCTCAACACTCTCTCTGTGAAGAGTAATAAATATATATGTAAGAGAAATAAATATATGCTGTTGCGAACAAAAGAAATTTAGCCCTCAGTTAGTATGCTTTCAATTTTCAAAAGTCTGCGTGACAGTATTTGGAAAACAGTGGACACATGAGCCAAGTTCAGAAGTACTGATTAATTCCTGCAGCCTCAAGCTCTTCAGTGACTAAAATGATCTCTCAAAAATGTCAATGTAGAACCTGTCACTGTTGATGCACTTTTTTTTTTAAACAAGTAGTCTAAGTTTCATCAACCTCAGCCAAATTTCTCAAAATGGGATTATTTCTCTTGAGCTCTCATACTTGTCTGAGAAACATTTACTCTTTTATATACAACACTAAACACCTGCTCCTACTGGTGAGGAATTCAGCTCAGTGAAGGCACTAAGAAGGTCTACAATGCATTTTGACTCACTTGGATAACTGTTTATTTATTTACGGCTGCTCTTGGTTGCTTTGACCACACTTGGGAACTCTGAGATGCAAACATTCGCTACTGGCAAAAATTACCTAGGCATGCTCTTTCTTTTTATATCACTTTCCTGTGTTTTATTTAGCTTGGAGAACCACATCAGGATGTCACAACTAAGACATGGTAGTTTAATAGATCTCTAACTGCCACTCACCAGCCCTCCTGCAGACCAATGCTACTTATAAGAGACATCCCAAAATACACGAAAAACATCTGTGCTACGTAGACTACTGCTATATAATAGCCATTATCTAAACTTAGCTTTTCAGTATACACATCCATTAAGAGAAGCTTTTCACTATATTTACATATAGCTATATGTGTCACCAACAATCTATTTGTTTTGCATGAATGAGTGCGAGACTCCTAACCAATAATGAAATCGCTTTAATTTTTTTTAAACATACAAAGGTATTGCTTACTGCTGAACAATGTAACTTAGATATATTAGTGTATTTTATTATTAGGAGGCGCACTGTCACTGGGACAGGTGTAAGCCTACTTGGTAGGATTTTTTAATGCCAGAACTTCTACATTTCAACTTTTGCTGAAATGTAAGAATAGTCCTTTTTCCTAATCAAATCGCAAGCATAATGGTGCAATTCTACAACATTTCATGGAGTAATTTCAGTGACAGTATTTCATTTCTAGAAATTTTCATTGAGCTTGGCTGAGACATACAGCAAAGAAACTGCAGCATACTGAAACTAACATTCAAATATCTGAACAGCTCCTCACCCTTTATTCTGTTTTAAATTTTACACTTCTCTGAATTACTTATGCAAATATAAAACACATAAAGTATCTTCTCCCCTATTACAAAGTCTAGAGAGTTATGTTTTTCATTCATTAAGAAGTTTAAATATTAATGTATATACAACTACAGTTCAGTTTACTCTTATGTTCTTCCTTAAGTGAAAATATCCCTAAAGGCAAGGTCATCCCTATCTCCTCCTTTAATTTTCTTACAGCTTTTTCTTTCTTATGGAATTCATATTCCTTTACAGCAGGGGTTCTGTAAGTACAGTAATTGTAAAGCTAAATGATTGCACTCCCCAGTCAGCAACAAATTGCAAAACTCAATTCCCCAAAGTGAGTTCCATTTAGCATGATGGGGTTCTTTACCCAGATGTATAATGGAAATGTTTACCACAGAAACTCTGTCAAAACTTTTCCCATTTATTTATTTGTTCTCCGCTCAAAGGTTTACTTTTCTTTTAACACTAAACTTAAAGCAAACAGAACAATATGCTATAGAATCACAGAATGACCTGGGTTGAAAAAGACCTCAAAGATCATCATGTTTCAACCCCCCTGCTGTGGACAGGGCTGCAACTACCAGACCAGGCTGCCCAGAGCCACATCCAGCCTTGCCTTGAATGCCTCCAGGGATAGAGCATCAACAACCTCTCTGGGCAACCTGTTCCAGTGTGTCACCACCCTCTGAGTGAAAAACTTCCTCCTAATATCTAACCCAAATCTCCCCTGTCTTAATTAAAAACTGTTCCCCCTTGTCCTATCACTATCAACCCGCACAAACAATGGTTCCTCCCCCTGTTATATGCTTTCTGATATTAGTCACTCATGGATAGTTTAACACTTCTGTGGACTGTTCAAACCTCTGATCTAAAGACAGAGGATACTGTTAAAAGAATACTGAAGTCTGATTTAGAGGAATTCTCATGGGACAAGAATTCTATTTCCAGTAACATCTAAAAATAGGTATAATGCCAACACCAGAATTATTTTTATCTGAATGTGGCCTTTACTTCACATAGTGCATTTGATTGCCCTGCCCTGCCGCAGTAGCAGGTATTGCTGCTTTGCTATGAGAGAAATAATCTTTGGCTAATGGTTGTAGCAGTTAGCTTAATACATTGGTGTCTTCGGCATGACAAAGCTGTGGGCACTAGGACACGTGTCAGGGCATTATTTTCCTCTCTAGTCCTCAAGAATTCACTCCAGACTTCCTAACCATAAGTCATCGTGTTCCAGGTCTTTATGTCCTTATGAGTCCACTACCAACAGCTCTCCCATTATGGTCAGCCAGAGCGTCAGCTCCTCAGCTTCCCTACCTCCAAACAAAATACAGCTGTGAAAATTCATCCTTCTAAGCAGCTGTTGCAACTTCATACAAAGCCATTTTAAAGGTCTCCACTGTTTTGTTCTTGTTTCCCACAGCAGTTTCCACTGTATTACATTATTTAACAATCAAGAGCTTTCCAGAACTTATTTTTGTCAAACACTAAGAAAGAATGTAATTCCCCTAGCCGCTTCCTCAAAAATAGCACGTTACTTTTTTACTCATATTTACTTCTTTAGCCAGTGACAGACTTCTGGCACTGAAAACAAAGTTTGCCAAGCTGATGAAAATTAGGAAATCAAAAATGGGACTTTCTGGAGGTAAATAAAGGGGGTAGAAATGTCAATAAAATGCTGTGGTATTGGGATTACCAGTTTTTGTATTTCAGACTTGAACGGTGTACTCAGGCTGTAATGTGTATTCACAGCCAAGGATTCAGTCGTGAAGTGTTTCAGATGACTCAGCTGGGCCCAGAGCACACGCTCCCATTCGAGACAATGGGAGCCATTCCCTCTCTTTGCAATCCTTCTTTATAGTAGAAAAAAAATGTGTTACCTCAAACATCTCTAACAAGAATCTTGAAAAAAATCTGAATCTGAATCAGTGCTTGAGATGTTTTCTAAGAGAAGACAGCTGTGAAAGATTACTTTAGCACAGTAGTTACAGCAAAGCCATGAGAGCAACTGAGGCAATAAGTGTTACGACAGCAATGCTCAAAGGTCTAAGCCTACAGATGAGCATGCTCACCAGCTCTTGCAATTAGTTAAAGCACATCAAGCTTCCAATATCACTAAGAGTTTATTATTCATTTGTTTGATTCTATGATTTACGTACCTACACTTTACACTGTTTTTTTGGGATGTAAACAATCATTGCCTTCACCTTTGGAGAAATCCTGGAATACGCTGCCATTTTAGTTCTTGGAAACTTAAAGGAAAAGGCATAAATATAGTGCTTTCAGCTGGAAAATTCAGTGAGTGAACACAAAAAGGATTTTACACAGGCAGCCATACGAGGCTCATATAAAACTATGGGATTTTACAGCAGGCTTAAAAGACTTGGACTCCCACATTGCACTCTGGGTAGAAAGCAGGGAAGTTGGGTTTCTTTTGTTGGCTTTTTACAACAAACACTCTGGCACATGGATCGAAACAGGGCATGCGTACACCAAAAATAAAACCAAAGAGCCTGCACAACTCAGAAAGCATTCTGCCTAAAGCTTGACAGCAGAAGTGGGAAGGCCAGCTTTGTACTCCTCAATCTTTGTTTTTGATTTGTTTGTTGTTTCTCTCCTGTCCTCCTTTCCTGATGCACTAATTTAGAAAGCCGCCATTATCATAATGATATCACAGATTATTCTACCTATAATCTCCATCGGCACTTCACACTTGATTCCTCCTTTCACATCAGGCTACTGTGCTTCTGCTGAGCCTGGGAGTGATGTCGACCTGCTCGGCATACCCTATTCTGCCACCACCACACCAGTAAAAGATTTCAGAATCTTCTGCTTGCTTCCAGAACTCAAATTACTGATCTGATGATATCCTTCACTTTCATACCTCAGTTAAACAACAGGATACATTTTTACCATGTATTCTCATGGCATTCACTGAATGTTCAGTTGTTAAGTACCACGACTGAAAGCTATTAACAAACAGAAGCCATCCCTTATGAATTCCCTGGGAGAAGGAAAACAAACAGAAACAAGGATATTACACCTCGTCACTGACATTGCAAAATCTGTCTTGTGCTGCAGCTTCCTGGGTTACTCGGGCAGCTTGGCCACCCAGAGCTCTCACAAAAATGTCAGCCTTATTTCAAGGGGTTGAATTGGGTCTTCGGTCTCTTCCAGCATCACTGCTGAACTTGGGACTGCTACCAGCCAGCAGCTGGACCACTCCTTTTAAGTTAAATATTCACAGTGCCTGAGAGACAGCTTTCACAACTGCCAACATTCACAACTCTTGGGAACCATAAGTCTTGGTTTATACCATAAAAACATTCAAAATTACTGCAGGAGCTAATGAAGAGTAAGGATGGTACTAATGAGTCCCAAATGTGGAGCAAAGCATTAAGCATCAGGTGAGGTGGGTTGGCAAACAAATATTAATAAGCCAAACAGTTATTAAGGAGTTTATGGAATTTGCCAGTGTTTCCCTGGACTTACAGAATCAACAGAGCTGAACCTATACACTGACTGCCATCTTCACCATTGCTGGGACTAAGGTAGATCGAGCATGAGAAGCAAATAGATTATATCATCACACTGGATTACTGTGTTCCAGACACTAATTGCAAGAAAAAATATTCTTTCTCAACTATTCATCAGTTCTAGAGAACAGATACTCCGGTCATTAGAGCCCAAATATAGTTTCTAGCAAAAATTATTTTAAAAATTCATCTTAGCTGTGCAAAACTGGTTGTGCTCTTAAAGAAAGTGAGGTTTCCTGCATGAACCTGAGTTGTTCTAAGACGGGAATTTATGACACTTCACATTTCGTGCCATTTTCCAAAAAAAATCAACATAAAAATACCAGACAGACAGGGCATGCTTCCCAAATCATGTATGCATCCATAAGTGCAGAAGTGCTTCCACATACACAAAAAAACCCTGAAACTTCAAAAGCTTTCCTGTGTTTGAACTACTCTATGTGATATTGCTAGGACCAACAGCAGCTTTGCACAGCTAGAACAGGACAGCAATATCAGAAGTAACCAGAGTAGGTTGGGAAATGTGATCTCATAGTATAGCTAAGGCCTAGGAATAATTTACTCATTCAAAGATCACAAAGGAGAAAGTAGTTTTACTCCTCCCAGGCCACTTACCAGTATCCTGGAGGAGCTAAGGTTTCTGCTAAAACAATTACAGAGGAAAAGGCATTTAATAGTTTCAAAATTTGTTTTCAGTACAGAAATAAATGAAAGCAGTTCACACTTTTCAGGAAACTCATAAAGACAGTGCAGAAATGTCAGAAACCCAGTTCTGTTGCCTTCAGTGATTAGAAATTTCTGCCATTACACATGGAAGAATATCATCACCTCTAACATAACACTGTTTTCATATGACTGAAATTATAGCCTTTTTTTGTTTCATTGCATTCTAGTATGCAACCTGTTTTTGACTTGACTTCTGTTTTTAGTGTGGTAGCTAGTGCCAAGAACATGATGCGATTTTGGCATTTTGGATTACTTTTTTTTTTTTTCCAAAAATGCCAGTTCTACATTTTTCCAAAACTGACCTGTTACTGTCAACCTGATTTTTCTAGATTGTTCTGAAACACATCTCTGCCCTTACCATCTTTCACAATATCTCTGCTTCAGAATCATCTGCAAAAATAATCAAAATGTTAACTCTGCACTTTCTAAGCATTTATGCAGATGTTAAACAAAACCAGGGTACTGATCCTTAAGACACCTTCCTTAGCCTGTGCTTAAGCTGCTACCACTTAACGATTTGTTATAAGTATTAAAACCTACTAATCTCACCAATTAACATAAATACTAATGAAGAGTGTAAGTGAAATGAAGTAAATAACATTTCATTCTATACAGTGTCATCAGTGTTCTGTTTATAACTACGATGCTGCACTCCAGCATTACCTCAGTGATACAAAACCCACGTTCAGCTGCCAGCAGCACCTTCAGCACAAGAGACCCACACAGCCGGTGTGTGGCTACAGTCTGCCTCCTGCACATCTCCCCAGAGGTAAGCCTGGATGTCAGCTGCAGCTGTCAGGTCTGAGTGGCAGCTCAGCTACCTTCAATAATCAGCATGAAACCAATCTGCGTGTGGAGCCAGCTCAGGCTGCCCCACTATCCTCCCCACCTCTTGCTGCATTACTTAATGACATAGCAGCAAGCATGTATTCCCCTTTCCAAACTCTGAAAACTTGATAGAAAATTAATAAAAAAACTACTAAGATTTACTGGGAATGTACATATGGTAATGGTTCTGATACAAAACATTTCAAGGCTGCCAGCCCTGACACCAGGACACTATTAAGGTTGAATTAGTTTATGATTGAATCATCAACTACACCTTCAAATGCTCCAGAACTACAATGTGGCACGTACAAAATTATTCACTGGGGCACAGTTCTTTACTGTGTTCTACCCTGAGTCAAAATCATGACATCTGGGAGCAGGGCCTTTGATAAGCTGTTTACTTTTGAGACTTCTGGCTAAGGAATTAAAGTTGTTTTAATTCTTCTTTTATCCTTTTGCTTCTATGGAAAGTGTGGACTCCAAAATCTTTTTTTTTTTTTTTTTTTTGCTACTGTCACTTTTATAAAAACTCACATTCACACTTTCATTTAATCTCTCCAGTCCTGCATAATAGTAAAAAAAACCAAAAAAACAAAAAAAAAAACCAACATCGTATTTCTGGTGTACTAATAGCATCCCAGACTGAACTGCAGCAGAGCTGTGGTACTGCTGATTCAGCTGCTTCTGAATCTCCTCCTGATTCCATTATTCACCTGACTGGCAACTACAGAAATAAATAAATAAATAGATAGATAGATAAATATGGATAGGGAGAATACTAAAAGCAACAGCTGAATTAACCACTACTCATCAGTGATATATATACACATCTATTTTTTCTCAAATTATAATAAATTAACAATGCTGTGCAAGGCTAACTCTTTCACTACACCCTATTATATGTTTACAATCCCTGTAAAAATTTTAACCACAAGACTTTGGCATCTCCTTCAGCTGTTAGGAATGCCATCTTAACACAATAACAACGAAGAAAAGCCCCAAAGCCAAACATACAGTATCTATGACTGACAACTTCACTCTAGTGCTACAGATAGATTTCACGTGCTATACAAACTTAATTAAGCTCCCTGAGAGTCTCTTGCTGAAATCCAGGGCAAATATACAACTGTCAAGTGAGCACTGATTCACCTTTACAGTTTTACCAGTGACTGCACTGCCAGCTTACTCAGTACAGGAATCCATGTCCACAATATAGCTGAGCAATCATGCTCTCCTTCCAGTATCTGCTGCTGCCGCCATCATGACTTGCAGCTCCTGCGTGAGCACAGCCAGGCCCCAGCTGACAGCCCCACAGGAGCCTTTTGCAAGCATGGACATGAAGAACCCTTCTACAAAACCACTGTAGAAAATACCGTGTTTTCCACACCCACAAGCACTCAGCAGGAGTTTCTGCCTCACCCTGAGGCTCTGTGGTCCTACACTACCAAGCCTCAGAGCCATGGTGAATTTGCCATGGCTATGCAGGCAGCAATAGTAATGTCTGATGTGAAAAAGGTTCTTCAGGGGAATAAAACTGCTTGGTGGTTGAATATGAGGCAGCAGTGTGTCCAGGCTGCCCAGAAGGCTATCACCATCCTGGGTTAGATCAGAAATAGCATGGCCAGCAGGACCAGGGAAGTAATCGTCCCCCTGTACTCAGCTATGGTGAGACCTCACTTCAAGCACTACATTCAGTTTTTGGGCCCCTCACTACAAGAAAGATAGAGTTTCTGGAACACATTCAGAGAACAGCAATATAACTGGTGAAGGGATTAGAAAACAAGACATCTAAAGAAATGGCTGAAGGAACTGAGCAATCTGAAATGTGGTAGTAGCAGGTGGGTGTGGGTCTTTTTTCTCAGGTGGCAAGTGACAGCACGTGAGGAAACAGCATTAAGTTACATCAGGGGAGGTTTAGATTAGATGTCAGGAAGAATTTCTTCACAGAAAGGGTGGTTAGGCATGGAACAGGCATGCCCAGGGTAGCTGTGGAGTGCCATCCCCAGAGGTATTTAAGAGATGTGGATTGTGATTTAGTGGTGGAATTGGTAGGGTTAGTTGACTGATGGACTTGATGATCTTACAGGTCTTGTCCATCTAAATCATTCTATGATACTTGCTGCAAGGACACATCAAGGTACACATAGAATTGGAGAGCACTGGAAGACATGCAGTCCTCTGGACAGTGTGTTGCTGTAGTCACAGAGCAGAAAACAAAACCACACATGTAAATTCACTTGCTATCCTGAGAACTTGTCTTTATCCCACTACTGTAAATCGAAACAGGACTTCCCAGTTTTATGATTCACTCCATGAACCAGCAGAGAGCTGCTGTCCACACACAAGGCACAGGCAGTACCCCACCTGAACCATGGCTGATCTCATTTGCACATCTAAAGCTTTCAGAAATCTGTCTGGATTTTTTTCCCAGTTGGTGTCCAGAAGACAAGGAGGACTCAGTCAGTGACCACCTGCAGATATTCTGACTGAACAGAGCTGCCCAAAACATACCCATTGTTCCTGCCCCCTTCTTCCTCCCACCCCACCATTTTCTGCATGTGTACAGCAGCACTCAATGAAGCTGAGGGCAGCCTGCCTCCCTGATTCCACACAGAAGGAAACTCATATCCTCTCTGCTTCTCTTGCACCTATTTTCCAGCTTTCTACTTGCACATCCATCACTGCCGCTTTCAACTTATCAGTATATATCTCCTTGACATACGTCCCCTCTGTGCTGCCTCTGTACAGGAGGCTGCCTGCTCTCACCAACATTCCCCAGTTAACAACACCCAACTGAAAAGGGTGAACACTTCCCATGAAAACGGTGAAAGAAACATCACTAACAGCTTAACTATCAGATGCCTGCAGCTCCATGTGGCAGTATTGCAGCTTTCTGCATGTAAACACACTCACTTTTGCTCACCTTCTTCACCCTTGCCAAACCATTATTTTCACAATGTGGTACCATTTTGTAGACTCATAGAATGGCTTGGGCTGGAAGAAACCTCAAAGTCCAACCACTTGACTCTGGTAGGGCTGCCCCCCAACCTGATCCTGAACACCTTCAGGGATGGGGCATCCACAATCCCTCTAGGTGCTCTGTGCCAGTGCCTCACCTCCCTCTGAGCAAAGAACTTGTGCCTAACATCTATCCCAAACCTCCTCTCCCTTTAGTTTAAAGCCGTTCCTTTTCATCCTGTCACTCTCTGCATGGGTAAACACAGCTGAGGAGATCTCCTGCCTGTTTATAAGCTCCATTCAAGTGCTGGAAGGCTGTAAAGAGGTTTCCCTGGAACCTTTTCTTCTCCAAGCTAAATAAGCCCAACTCCCTCAACCTGAATTATTACAAATGACATTATTTTCTGCAATCTGAAGACCGCAGAATGGGTGAACAACTTTAAGTATTTTCCTTCTAAAATTTTATGACCTACAAAGACTTGTAAAAGCAGTGAACATTTATTCTGAAACAGATTTTCAAGCTAGGCATGGAAATTACAGCTGGAAATGCCACCTGTTTTTCTTTTTTGTTTGTTTCTTTTTTAGCTGAGCAGAAAAGAAAAGGAAGACAAGACAGCACGCAGACAAAAGAAGGAAACTGGGCTATCCAGAGAGTTTTTGGTACATGTTAATAAATAAATGAATAAATAAATCAACAACATAATTATATAGTAAGTAATGAAAGAAATTAAAATAAAAACCCAATTTTTGTCGTTGTTGTACCATAAAGTATCCTATTTTTGTGCTTGATTGGATGTTCTCCAAGTAAGACATCTGAATTCAATTAACAGAAGTTTTGTTCTGGGGCTTGCATTTTTGTTTTGTTCTGTTAAAAAAAAAAAAAATTAACTATGTGAATTCATTTTTGTTGAATGACAAGATCACAGGACAGTTAAAACATAGTTCCAAGTCTTTTACAGCTACGTAGCAAAAATTGTTTGCAAAAGAAAGATGGAAAATGATCACATTGAAACAGTGCAGTGAGATGTGCCACAGCTATGGTGTTACTAATTCATACATTCTGTATTTTAGAAGTAGTTGTTTATCCTCAAAGTCTTGAGCACACAGCTGATGTGCTTATTTGTTCCCAGGTGTCTCATACTTATTTTTGTTCTTCAGAAAAATAGGCAGATTAAGGTTCATTTTGTTTCAGGTAACATAAAGGCCACTCAGATGAATCAGTGAACTTGAAAATTGTATGTAATTAACACTTAGCATTTCCAGATATCATTTCACAGTTGGTATGCACAGAAAGTCCTGATGCAACAACACAAAAGTGGCTTATTTCTGCTGTCATTCATGAGAATTTGGACTTATCTATAAGCATAGCCCTGGTACTAACTTTCTGATTTTCATTTGGAGCATGTCTCATATGCAACCTACAGGCTGGAACCAACCTGCAGGAGGCTTCATTCACTTTTCTTGACAAGGTATGAGTGATCACTCAAACTTCCCCTACAAAACCTGCCACTGTCCCAAGCATGTAGCTCATCCAGAGGCCTGAGACAGAGTATTGCTGTTATAATACTGAGAGCTGAGTGGTGCATCAGAGCTGCGAGAATGTGCACAGGAAGGTGCGAAACCCAGAACATCCACAAAAAACCACAGCAGTATTGCAAACAACAAATGGGAAGATGATAGCATACTCTTGCTAACACACATTAAAATGGAAACATGAGGGATAGAAGCAGTTAGTGTAGAGGATTCCAGAAGCTGATCCAGTCAAGCCATTCAGTATAGATAAAATACCCACTTTGAGTATTTGAAGACGCTGATTAGTTTATTAGCAGGTCACAACAGATTATTCTGTAAGTTTCCTTGTAGGGGGTTACCCTGCCTGACAGGTGCTACATAATAAACACTGACATCACAAAATCCTTCTCCTCTTTCACAGGCAGTAAATACAGAGGTGTCTGAGGTTGCTGCGCCATTCACAAGTCACACATTTTCTCATAAAAAGAAGAAAAAAATCCTCATTCTCCTTTCTAATGCCTAACAAAAATGTATCAAGCAGTCTGTTTGCAACTGATCCACCTTCCTCTCCAGAAATATTTGTTCAAAAACAAGAACTGAGACAAAAGTTCAGAATTCAGCAAGCAGCAAGGGCAAGAGCAACAAGCCTTCCAGCACTGTCCATGTGAATACTTTCCTTTGCACAGCTTGAGCCCATTAGCTTCTTTTGTTGTTTCTACACCGTCCAATAAAAGTAACTGAAGCCAGCCCCATTTGTAATATGCCACTATTAAAACATCAGCATTTATGCCTCTCTCCTCCAGATTTATAGGGATAATTTTCCTTTGATTAATAAGCTGATCAGCCTGTTAGATTAGGAATAATAGGCTGTGTTATTAGAAGGGTGGGGTGTGCATCTCGTGACCTGTGAATCCTCTGTGAGGTTGTAAATACAGCATCAAATCCACAACGAAGTACTTAAACCACACAATATAACAATGCCTAACAGCCATGGTAAGCCCAACCCCAATTTTAAGGCATTCTTTTGTTTCTCTCCAGTAGCAAATTTGGTTTCAGAATAAACATTTTAGATTTGAGAAACTTCTTCATGCTTTCTGTAAAAGCTCAGCATGCACACTGAAATCAGCGTCAAACCTTGCTCACAGAACATAATTAACTTCACATAAAATTGGGGAAAACACGCTCTAGCATTTGTTTTGGAGAGCCTCTACAAGATGCAACCAACATCTCTAAATTTATAAAATAATTTCCACACCCCAGGTCATACAGTTTTGAATAATAAAAATACTTCTTTCCAAATTGTTACCTTCCACACCTGACTAAACAGCGTGCACGTGTTTGTTTTTCTAAAACCACTCTGTATAAAATTAGCTTGCTTAGTGACGTTCTGGTGGCAACCCCAGACAAAAGCATCTTCCTGGTTTATTTTAGAACTTGTGGCACATGCAGGTAATGTTGAGTGCATGCTCTTCACTCCTACAGCCTAGGACCCACTGTAACACAGAGGAAAAGCAGATGGAATTATCCTATTATTGCTAATTTGTTTTTCCTGCAGTTTTATACTAAAGAAAGAATTATCACTCAACAGTTTGAATCCTGCTGTTCAAAAAATTACGATTAGTAGTAGAATCATAGAATGGCTTGGGTTGGAATGAACCTCAAAGATTATCTAATTAGAGTACAAAAGGCTTATCTATCATTACAGTAGATGATTGACTGCCATCCATGTGAATGGAACCCAGGTTTTGTAAGACCAACATGGAAACATGGCACTAATACTGACACTGATATCTGGTACCTGTTTAAAATTGTTTGGAATGATGAAATGTTTCAAGAAGGTATATAAATTGGACATCTGCTCCTAAGCTACAAAAATTCATGCACTTTTGTTTTTGTTTTCCAACCTCACCCATCAAGGAGGTCAGACTCCAAATTCAATCTGATCCTAAGCTCTTGCTGTGCTCTATGAAAAGACCAACACACAGCTCCAAGAACAGCACAAGCATCAAAGCCTTCTCCTGGCACATCTGAAAATTTCCCAAGACTAGCTATGATAGTTTAACTGGTCCTTGGCTCTGCATCTTGGATGGGCCCGCTGCACTCCTGCTGTCAGCGCGAGACCTGGCTCACTGGCAGACCCGAAGGCAGCACTGGCTGCTGGCTGTGCTCTGCAGCACCTCTGCCAGCCTTCCTGGCTCTCACTGCCACCACCCAGCCTGCTTCTTCTGCCTGATGATACCTGAAAAATGCAACTGGCTCTACTGGACGCTGTCGCAGTGAAGCATCCTCCTTTGCCCTTGTCCAAGCACCCTCTCAAGTCATATTTTGTCTGCAACCTTTCTTCGTCCTTTGCTGTCAAAAGGGATAATGAACTTGAACGGGGGTCATGTGGGGAAAAAAACAACATGAGAAACAATTCTTGTGGAAGAGATTTGCACTGTGAAATGAAAATTCTCATGCTGTGTTTGGACAGTTCATGGGGAACTCATTTTCACTAAAACTTCATAGGTCTGCTGGCGACTGAAAGTTTGCTCGAGCCCAGGAGCACTCCTCTGTCTTTGGCTTACTTACAAGCTACTTGTTCAAGGCTGTGTCATGAGCAAGCTATTATCCACAGTTGTTTAATAATACCAAGCATCACAGCACTTGTATTTTGTAAAGGGAGAAATATCCAGCTCAAGCACAAAATGTTTAACCCTTGGGCAAAGTATAGAAAACAAACACGCTCATAAAAACAAACAAACAAACAAAAAAAAAGCTGCATAAAGATGAGATTCCTTCCTGAAGGAGGAAACAATTTCCCTTCTCTCCCCTCCCAGATGCCAGAAGAAATTATTCTCATATCGTGGTCCTGTACAACAGGTTAGAGAATTTCACAGAATCATAGAATGGATTGGATTGGAAGGGATCTCAAGGATCAACAAGTTCCTACCCCCTGACACAGCCAGGATTACCAGCTGCTAGGTTAAGTACTAGATCAGATTGTCCAGGGCCCCATCCTACCTGGCCTTAAACACCTCCAGGGATGGGGCAACCACAGCCTCTCTGGGCACTCCTCAGTTGCTGCCCATCTCTCCCTCTCCCCAGCAGTGGTGTATTTACAGAGTACTCACAGAGCGTGCCCACCTTTGGGGTGACCTGCCCTGCTGAAGACAGAACCAAAGCAGTTGATATTGCTCAAAGCAGCCCAAATCCACTGTTTGCAAAGACTATTGCAATCAGTTTTATTTCAAAATTAAAAAGCTGTGATGAGGTTCTAAAAAAAATTAAAAAAATAAAAGAAGACTTATTTTTAAGCGCTGAGTATTTCAACCCTAGCATTTGCCAAAGAAATCAGAAATCAGAATCATTTCCTTCTTTTTTTCATGAACAACATATCTGAGTCCCCGCCACAAGAAATGTTTTTGTCCTACATTTTTGATAACCTCCCAGAACATTTTCTCCTCCCTTAATTAAAAAATGTGGAGTTTTTCCATAGCTTCTACACAAGCAGCATAGGAAAGAGAGAATGTTTCCCACAATGCAACTTTTAAAGAACTTGGTAATGACACTGACCTTGTTGCAGACAGATTCCCTGTAACAGGATTTTCTCTGAAAATCTCTAAGGGCTATCCCCAAATTTCTCAGAATTATGCAATTATTATTGTTGCACAAATTTATCTGATTTCAGCTTTCAGCTATTGCTTCCTGTTATGATTTCCTGATGTAATGTAATTTCCTTGTCATTTTCTCCCGGCAAAGGTATTTGACCACAGTAATCAAGTTACGTCCATCTTCTTTATGCTAAAACAATACTTACTGAGTTCTAGGTTTCATATTGCAAGACATTATTTTTCCAGACCTCACATCAATTAAGCATGTTTTTGTGCTGGTTTTTTTCTTTTCCTAGTACTCTCTCCAATTTGTTGTGGTACTTTTTCCTTCTAAAACTGTGGCTATTGAAAGTGATATTATGCACAGAGATAAATGCCTTCTAACTCTTTGCTCACAACATGAGGAGCAAATTATTCTTTTTTACCACAGCTCCAGCCAGAAGTACCTGTTAATAAACTGGAGAAAGAAAATAATATCTAAAATAAGCTTAAACTTGAATACTGCTCTACACAATTGGGTAATTTTATGTACATAAGTATTAGGGGTTAGAAACCTGGGTAGCACAAACATACTGCTCCTGATGTATATAGCTACTACTGCTTGGGATAAATATAAAATAGATTTAAATTTACAAAATATCAGTGTATCTTTGCAAGACTGAAAGGATTTTTCAGATTTTAACAAAGTAAAGCAAGTCTTACTCCTTAAATGACTAAGCTCAATACCAGAAAAACTAATGGGTAAGAAAAGTCAGACTGGATAGTGCTGCTCACTAAACAGAGCTTGCAAGTATTATTTGGCCAATCCATTTTCAGGATTGGTCTTCAAACATTCTCTCTCTGGCCTGTGGACTGCAACTAATTTCCAGTTTGTCACAGACTATTTAGCATCAAATGATTTAGTCAAAAATACAGCAGGTTCCAGCTGATCCTAAAGAGGCACCAGCATTACATCTCTGGCAAGTTAACAATAGTATAATTTACAGCTGCTACTCCATCAACTGCTATCTCATGTTAGTTACTGCTGATAAATATTTCTAGAGTGAAACTGCACATCTACATTAAAAATAAATAAATCTGAAGCAGCAGAAGTCAAAGCAAGATTGCTAACAAAATTCATTGTTATCTTTGGTCATCACACAGACATCACGTTTTGCATTCCTGTCATGGGAGAGCGGTTAATGTCTTTCTCCTCCATCCATGTATATAAATATTTTCCTGAAGAATTTCTCTTCAAGGTCTTTGAAAAATCTTCCATTATTACAGAGGAAACATTTCCTCAGACATAGCCAAAAACGATAAAATGTTTAAACTCAAAAAACTATGTTATATTTTAATCTTTTGATTTTTATGTAGACTTTTTTCCTGTCTTTTGGTCACAAGTAGAATTTCGTAAGTTACCGTGGCGACTTAGACAGATGTACATGGACAATTCTTTGCCTTCATCTCACACTAAGTTTTAAAATAAGACAAAAAATATAAATGCTGAGCACCTACCCTTTCAAAACAACCAACAAAGACAATGCCCAGAGAACTTTAAGAAGGTTTTCAGCTCTTTCAGTTTCCCCTTCATATTATAACTACCACAGATTTTATCTTTTGGATTATTCTTAAATATAAATCAAGCAAATCTGAATTAACAATTTCAAATCTACATCTCTCCAAACATTAACATATACCTCTGCAAGTACCAGTTCTTTTCTTGCTGATCTGCTGGCACAGCTTTAAATCATGAACTGCTGTTAGAACCAGAAACAAGAAAAACATTTCTTTCCAAAGGTCTGCATTCCTTTTCCATTAGAAGTCTTTTCTTCAAAATAGCATTTCTTTGCTGCATTTGTTGAACCACCCTCATGTTGACAAGTTCCTCTCATAATAAATGACGAACTTCACTGGAACTGGCAATAAACCTGACAAAAAGCAAGAAATCACTTAAACGCTTTCACCAAAATATGCACTGATGACAATAGTGAAAGCATGCAACTGTGGACACCTCTGCTCCACACAGAGGGTGTGAAAGCAGAGACGCACCTGGAAAAAAACAGCATACCACATGGATGGGGCTAGCACATGGACTAGCATGCTACCCAGAGGCAGAACGCAGCAGGGTGTGCGACAGTGCTGGTGCCACCACACTGTTCAGGAACACAAACATGCTGCCCTGGCTCTGTCCATGGGGAACCATTTCCCCTCACCAGAATGCTTCACACTGGCATGGACACCTCTGAGTTCATCATGGTGTCACAGCACTGCAGATGAGGCATCACGCATTCACAGAAGCCTTAAGGGAACAACACAGGAGGCAGTCATGGCCTTCTACTTGTTCCTCCAGCCTGACAGCAGTGGCTGCTGCAGGCATATGGTTGCTGTGTTGATTACCCAGGTTAACATTCACCTGTTATTGCAAGGTCTGATTTCCAGTTGCTTAGAAACTAAAAAATGTTAGGCCATTTTTGACCAGTATTTTCCAAATGACACATTTGTCTCACACTGTAGGTTTTCAGGAAGTAACACTTGATATATGCAAAAATTAAGTCTTCTCTTATAAAATATGCAAACAATAGCTATTAAAGGCTACCTGAAAGTGCTTATTTGTCACTGCCAGTTCTTCAAGATGAGGTAGATTGGAATAAATCTTACTGAGGCATGCACACACGTCATGAGAGCAAGCTATGAAATACTGTTCAGCATTGTACCCTACTGATCCTGTGAATAACATTAGGGGGTTACCTACAAACTGCACAGCAAATAAAACAGGACCACTGAGATATCAGAGGAGTATTGATTGCATCTCCAGAGCTAGTAGGAAATAATGCTTTCATAAACTCACCATCTCAGGTAGCATTCGTTTTTCCTATTCAGAATTTTTTTTCCCCAGTAGAAACTGTTAACTAGTAAAACAACAAACTTTAGCTCTCTTTCTCTAAGACTCAGTTTTATCAGTCCTTTGGTAGAAATGCAATGTTTTCATCTTTTCAAACCGGAATGCTCACAATACTTCTTCCTGAATGTGGCAAAAATAACTTACACATAAACACATGACTTCTAGCTGACAGAAATGCTCAGTAAAGCACAGTGGATTGCATCCCTCTCCTATAGGTAATTAATGAGAGTTCAGCATGACAAACATATCCAGCTCTGTCATGCTGCAGCATTTATCTGCCCTTGCCAACACTGGCAGCACCCATAGGTCCATCAGCCCTGAAGGTAGCAAAAGCACAAGTGCTGCGGAAAACTCTCAGCAGTCCCCAGACAAGAAACTTGAGATAGACATGGTGAAAAACATCAAAAGACTCAGCCTGTCTTTACTTGCAAAGACATCATTCATTTTTCTTTCCAAGACATTTTTAATTGAAAAAGGCAAAATAAAGTTCAAAAGGTCATTTCTTTCAGAACTTCAGAACGATCATTTTTCCTCTCTTCTATTTGCTTGTACAAGAAGAAATGTTCTAATTCAGGACAACTGTGAAGATTTCTTTTTCCCTCTCTAACCCTAACATTAATATCTGCCATCTCCTTTTCCATCTTTCAAAACAGAAAGCGTGTTTTATAATTATCCGCAACCATTTCCTATTGTTAAAAAAACATATGTACTTACCAAGTGCCTGTACCTCTGGAGGAGCTGTGGCCATGAGATATCAGGTCCCAGCCCTCAGCAAAATCCTGTCACCTTGAGCAAATTTAATCCTGTAAGTAGAGTGTGTAGGCAGACATACTGAGATATATGTCCACTAAGAAGTCAAGAGACTAAGAAGACTCAGAGCACTTCTAAAGCTGCTCCCTCCCACAGGCCAGAAGCTCACTCCCACTGAGAAAGCCTCCCACTACAAAGCACTTCCTATAGCCCTCAGTGTGAGAGGGGAAGGCTCATGATCATGCCTCCTGAGAGGATCTGTAGCTGCCACCAGCATCACGTTCTGCACTGCTCCACCTTTTTGTATCTCTTCCTGCATCTGTGTGAGTTCTCTCCTACAGAGGCAAATCCAACAGCCCTTCCCACATTCTTTGAATAAAAAAGTTGGACAGCGCTGTTATTGAAATAAGTATTACCTAAATAAAGGATTCAATTTTTTAATTCCTAGGAGGCACTTAACTGAAATAATATATTTTATTATTATGCAACCCCTATGTTTTAGGCAAATTATTCTAATCCACAACAAGAGTTCATGCATGAAATCCCACAGCCTGCAGATTCTAACACGCGGCACTGTTTATTTCCTCTTTTGTTGCTATTGTAACACCATTACATAATCACCCAACTATGAAAATCCTAACATATGCCTCTCATCTTTTTGTATATCTTCAACCCCCTTTGACCTACTTCACGAGCAACTGCAATGAGCACACTCATCACAAATAAGCTTTCTGCTGGGTTTATATATATAAGCAGTAATCACTTCCAGAAAAAAAAAGCAGAAGAGGTAACCAACCACACACAAAGCCCCTCCATTCTCTGGACTAAACACACCAATTGAAACAAACACATCTAATTACAGAGAAGTAACAACTTTTAAAACAAAAACAAATGTTGTTTCAAAAGAGGAGGTCTTAACTTGTTTGACACAAGCATCAATTCTCAGGCATTCACTGTGCTTTAAAGCCTTATCCCTGCATATGAGGAGGGAGGAATGGAGAAGCTGAATTACGTTCAAACACTTCAAACATCATTACAACGTGTTCTCTTTACCTACTGTAAGTCAATTTCTGCAGATATGAGCAATTCCACATAAAATAATTTTAAACGTTAGTTTGTCTGTGTCATGAATATAGCTACAGAAACCTTTCAAGTTTTAGCATGAGAAGTGCTACATGATATGAGGTAGAATGATTTGGAATTATAGGCTATATTTAAGGACAAATAGTTGATAAACACTACAACTCAATTGCTTTTTATCATTGCCTTTAATTAAAAGAGTTATACATTAAGACTGTAAGAGCTGCTCCCAATAGCTATCATGAAATCTGGAATTGTATACAATGGCTGTGATAAGGATATCAGAAAATCACAGAATCATAGAATGGTTTGGGTTAGAATACTCTTTAAAGATCAACAATTTCTAATTCCCCTGCTATTGGCAGGGATATCTCCCTCCAGACCAGGCTGCTCAAAGCCTTATCCAGTCTGGCCTTGAATGCTTCCAGGGAGGGAGCATCCACAACTTCTCTGGGCAACCTGTTCTAGTGTCTTACCACCTTCACAGTAAAGAATTTCTTCCTAATATCTAGTCTCAATCTACCCTCTTCCACTTTAAAGCCATTTCCCCTCATCCTGTTGCTACATGCTCCTACAAGAAGTCCTTCCCCACCTTTCCTGTAGGTTGCTATAAGGTGCCCTGGAGCCTTCTCTTCTCCAAGCTGAAGAACACCAACTCTCTCTTCCTATTCACAAAGGGGCGGTTCTCCAGCCCTCTGATCATCTTTCTGGTCCTCCTCTGGGCCCAATCCAACAGCTGCATGTCCTTCTTGCATTGAGGGACCCAGAACTGGACACAATATTCCAGGTGAGGTCTCACAAGAGCAAAGTAGAGGGGCAGAATCCCTTCCCTTGCCCTGCTGGTCACACGTCTCTTGATGTGACCCAGGATATGGTTGACCTGGGCTGCAAGTGCATGTTGTTGGCTCACCTTGAGTCTTCCAACTGACACCTCCAAATCCTTCTCCTCAGGGCTACTCTCAAGTCATTCTCCACCCAACATGTATGCTTTATTCCAGTAAAATAAAATAAACTACTGTAGGCAGATTGCATCTAGGACAAACTAAATCCAGTACTGTGATCTGTGTTGTTTTCTTTTTTTTTTTTTTTTCCCCTCTGCAGTGACTACTGCACTCACCAGAACTAAGATGCAGCCTGGTCAGGCAATCAGAAGGCTGTCAGTGCAAACCCAATGAAGGCTCACAGAAGACATTCCAGCTAGCCCTGAAAACAAGGCAGTCTAATATAGAACTGAAGTGGGATTTTTTTTTTTTTTCACTGGAGCTCTTGGTAAACAAGGGCTGGATTTCCAGAGGCTGAACTAAATGTCATTCATCCCACTGATAATACAGACAGGTCCCACTGCAATTGCTTCTGGGGGAAAAAAGAAAAAATATGCTTCCTGAGTTCCTTATCTTCCAAAAAACATTTATCAGATATTCTTCTTCCTATCCATCCGTTACTGTGTTAGGAATAGTGATTGCTCATGTAAGCTCATTTTTCAGAATGGTTCAAGCCAAGTTGTTAACAACATTTACTGCAACAGTTAAGATACTGTAAGTCAGTCCAACCATCTGCTTAGAACTGTGAGCAGGAGCACTTTACCAAACAGAAATGCAACTCAGCTTCAGCAATACCAAACAGATCCTATGAATACTTCAAACCACTCAGAGCAGTTCTCAGCATCTGGACAAACTTTTTGTTGCTAGAACAGATAGAAACAAATGCTATAAGAAATCAGAAACAATATACTTAACGCATTTTAGAAAGTTTTTAAACAGCAGATGTTACTTTTCAAACAGCCCATCTGCCATGTTACCAATTGCCTAACTCAGTAGGAGGAACAAGAGATGATGCAGCCACTCAAGGGTTATACAACCTGATTACAGCAATTGAGGCCAATCTTGCACAAATCCTATTTTAGGAAGGCTTTCTTGCCCTCAAACAAAACTCACACTAGCTCTCCCTCTGTCTCCAAGTACAAGGGCAAGAACTGCCCAAGTACAGCACAAGAAAACATCAGAAAACCTTCCTTTGCAATAAAATATTCAGGTACTTTGCCAACCTTGGAAAACTCCAAGAAGGTAAACAGACCACCCACATGTTTAAAGCCCTCTCGTAGGTGCGGAGTTCTCCTTTTGCTTAAAAGATCAGTTCTTTACAAAGTGGACTTTACAAAGTAGAAACATCTATCTTCATCATGATGGTTCATTTATTTTGGTAGGTAGACAAAAATTTAGGATGAGATGGAGGTCAATAAATAGAAGTATATCCTATATTTAAATGTCAGAAAGATATTTTAATATCACACATAAATGACTCCGTATGTTTTTCTCAAAAGAAGGCCACCTAACGCCGTCCAGTAATACCCAGAATCAGCTGTATTGCATCTGACACATGTGGGAAGGGTAAGGTATGCAGCTTACACCTAACACACTACAATTTCACTAGTGGTATTCATTCATAAAATAAACTGTCTTATTACAACTGTTAAAAAGATTCCAAACATCCAAGAAGACTTTTCAGCTTAACAACTCTCAGAACTTTTCAGTCCTATCTGTAAACCTAAACTACACATGCAGAAACTTCCATGAGAGAGAAGACTTACATTATCTTAGTTAAGCATCTTCCCATAAATTAGAATCATAGAATCACTAAGGTAGGAAAAGACCGCTATGATCATCTAGTCCACAGTGGAGTACAAAACTAAGCTGCCTTTACTAAGATTCATCAAAAATATCCCTTTTCTTATCCAATTTAAAATAATACTTATCACTGAATTATCAGATTTTTCCAATCAACAAATAATGACGTTGCAAATTTCTGACTATTCTATGTCACTATTCAACAAGCCAGTAACTAGTGACTAGCCTTTTAAGATCCAGTCAGAGCCATTGTTCACACACTGATCTCCACCATATCTCCTATCTTGACTTTGGTCTCCTGAAAGCTCCAAAATGGTTGTGGATGGGGACACATGAGCTGCTATGAAGCATCTTCAGGCACAGGGCAGAAACAAAGCAGAGATAAAAAGAAGCAGTTTTCCCATTCTAACAACTTCATAGTGCTCCTTGGCATCATCAATCTCAGCTCTCACACAATTTTTAAGTGTGTGTTCATACTTTACAAATATATTTGAAGTTACAAGGAACTGAAACAGCAAATAGAGAGTGAAAGGATTTTTATATCATGATTAATCTTAAATCCAACACATGAAGAAAGGTAGAACCGTTACAGTTCCATATAATGACTGCAGATCAATGTCAGAACAAAACGCAATAGCATTTGGTCCTCTGCTTTCAATATACTTGTTTGTTTGAGACAGACAGAAAGGAAGTTTGTAACCATATAATATGTACCAAAAGTTGCACAAACCTTACTTTGGACATGTCATAGTCTATAATCAGAAAGCATAATTTTAGTAATTACTTTGGGAAAAGGTTAAGATTGTTATAACAAAGTTTCCTGGAAACACAGAGCTTGAAGGAACTGTCAGCAGAGAAAGATTACAACATGGTCTAAGGAGAATCAAAATTTAGTACAAAACCACACTGAGGTTTCCCCAATAAGGAAAAAGTAGACAGCTGGACTAATAAGACTGGAGCTTTTCACCTGGAAACAGTGGGTACTAATTAATGTGTCCAGACCTATAAAAAGATGATAATAGGTATCAAGAAAGGTAAACAAAGGAAAGTTACGTCCAGTAGAGGAAACAAAGTGGTAGGTAATTAATATCAATGAACAAAGCGGTAGGTAATTAATATCACTGAACAAAGCACTGCATGGGACTGTATATCAAATATTGCATACCATTCCTGTCAGTATTGTTCCAGAATGAGTAATAACTGGTTCAAGACATGCTGCAAGTCTCTCAGAGGGAAGGAGGATGTCCAAGCAGAACCTAAAAGCACATTTTTTCTTTACTTGAAAGGGTTATATTAGCCTGTGCAGGCTGGTCAGCCAGAGATGGTCAGAGGAATGAGAGCTACTTGAACTGCAAAAAATCTGTGGCACAACATCAAAGATGAATAGAGATGTCATAGCAAAATGCTCCTGCTGGAATTCAGAAGAATTTTCTGCACATCCAAGCAGCGTTGTCTGGTAACAAGCTTTCAGCAGGCAGGCAAAAGTAAACAAACCTAACTAGTTTTATAATTAAATCTGAATAGTTATTAAAAAGAATGGTTGCGGGTAGCTGCTTACAGCACCAAAACTGGATTATTTAGTCTTTCTCTCCTGCATTGCTGGCTTTGAGTTACGCATCACATAGCTCAAAACTACCTAGTTCTGCTCAGAAGAAAGTAAGAGTAAATCAGCACCTGAGATTTCTTGAGGTGGTTTTCTGCAATTTTCTCCTTGAAGTTTGGCAGACAGACAACTGAGCTGATACTGCTGGTTATTTTATTCTATTCTACCTGGCACCCACAAAAGCCTCCTCTAACACAGCACATACAAATGCACCTGTAAACTTATTTTTATAGATTCATGCATATTGTTGGAGAAAACACAGGGCCAAGGATTTCAGCTGCCCAGCAACACACATGCACACACAGACCTCCACATAATCATACGCTGCTGTCAGGGTAAGCAAGTTAGGATCAGGCAAACTCCAAAAGGAGGTAAGCTTTCAGCATCACTCTTGAGACAGAGAGAACACAAAGAGGGAAGTGTGCTGAAATGGGATGCTCAGCCCTTGCAGTTGGATCTTTACAGATGACTCTATGCCTTGGCTTAATAACACTCCACTACAGATTCAAACATATTTGCAATTCCAGACAAGTAGAAAAAACAACAACAAAACAAACAAACAAAACAAATACAATGCAAGATTAGCAAAAGAATTTGCTAAGAAGGAGAAGATATTCTGACCTCAGTGAACTACTTGCATTGAAGATTAGAAACAAGAAGTTTCACTTTAGTCCACAGCTTGCTGCTCTGACGCATCTAAATTGACAGGGAATTTAGCACAAGATCATCCCTAACTCACATTCAGTCCTTCACCTTCAGTCATCACACAGGGGCTTCAACACGTACAAAATCCATGGCAGTCACAGCTATGAGACAAAGACACTAAACATTTCTACTAAGTAGTACTTCAGTACAGATCTGAAATAGATAATTCCAAAACATTTACCACCATTTTTTCCCGCTTTAACTTCTTATTTTCAAACTTTAGTGAACAATCTATGCTGATCTCCATCATGAAAAAAAAAATAATCACTTTTAACCTGGAAATATTACATGCTAGACCATTTCTAATAATTGGGCTCAATTCACAAATAGTTAACAGGGAAACTGTTGCAGACTATTGGCAACTTCGGCTTCTCTATTCTCTTCCTCATGCCTGATATACTCAGAAGACACATGGAAAACCTCTTGGAACATAGCTTCTCACTGATGCTGCTGAAGATACAAATCAAATCTGGAAGTGGTTCAGTGACAGATTATTTTTTAGCTTATTTGCAAATTCCTCCTTTTGACAACGCGAGCTGACAAATAAACTGATGTTTTCACGAAATTATGCCACATCATGCTGAAGTTTCAGCTGAATCTAAAAACTCAAGTATCAACAATAAAGTCAACATGTCTCATACTAATAGGTTTGTTGATACGTGCTATTAAAAGCAGTTTATTTTGGTCAAACTCGGACAACACCAAAAGAGCAGTTTCAATTATGTTCAGTCTTTCCAGTAATTACAAATCCAGAACCACCACAGTGTGGTTTACTATTTAAAAACAAACAGCTTAGCCCATATCCTTATCGAAAGGGCAAAGGAAGGTGAGCTATATTAAACAATATACCAAATGTATCCGGTAATAAGAGGCACTCAAAACACAAGTTGTCTCCTCATTTCAAGCCTCCAATCCACATTCTCCTCTCTGCTGAACTGTTACAAAAATTCCTAGAACATTCACAACTCTTAACATACTTGAAAAAAAAAACAAAGCAAAACATTTTAACCTCAGTATTCCAAAGATTCTTGGCATCTGAGGAGACACAGTGCAAAAGCATTTTCACTCCTTCATGCTGCAAATACTTCCTAAACTCACAGTGCTCTAACCAGAAACTTTGCTGCCATCAGTTTTCAACAGCACTAGAAAGAAAAATTTAAAAAGTCCAAAATGCAATCCAGTTTATTACCTCCAGCTTTGGCAAATGTTATTCTCTCAGATCTGCAGAAAGGGTTTCAGCATCTGAACTAATTTATTTCTTGAATTTTGTATTTCCGGTTTCACTACCACACAAAACAAATCACCAAACAATCACTTTCAAGTGTTAATACTTTAAAATAACATGATAAAACCAGCTAGGATAGATGGAATCAGGTATCATAACCAAGGCTAGAATGTCTCTTTTTTACAAAGATGAGATTAATAATATAGAAAAGTCGGCAAGTGTTGCCTCCCAACATTTGCATCTAAATCCAGAGAGAAAGTTTAGAATAAACAGAAGTAAATATTGTTTACATACTCTTAAATTTAGCCTATATACAATTTATTTCCAAATCTCACCAAGTAAAGCAGCGAGTTTATTTATTCTGTTTATCAGTTTGCCACTGCTAACTCCTTTATTTAGAATGGGAAAAGAGGACCTACGCTTCAGGACCGGGGCAGGCACACCATCCTCTTCAACCTCTGCATCCCTATGGCCTTAGCCATAGCTTGTAGGTTCACTGAAATACATGATGACTTTTCTTCATGCCCACAAAAAGCTAATGTAGAACCCCATCTCTGGAGCCAAACACACTCATGGCATCACGTGCAATGCTGGCTGTCCACCCATCCAGCAGCCTGAGCCCAGAGCAAAATTTGAACCTTGCAGTTGATTGATAGTTCATGAGGGAATGAACAGCCCAGCCCAAACCCACAAACCACTGGTGCAACACAAGGGAAGCTGACTTTCCTTCACAGCCCTCACACAACTTCCAGCTCTGCAGAAGATGCTCACCAGGCAACATGAACAGGACACGGCCAAAGACATTGCTACAGCATGTCCACAACAACACTGCATCTGCTGTTTTTCAAATATCCATATTTTTTCCAGATGTTCAGTATTACTGGGAGCTTTTATACAAAAATCTGTATTATGTCCATTATATCATTTCACATAACCAAAGAACTTTCCAATTTGCTAAAGGCATCGTCAATTTTCCAGAAAGTCAGAAGAAAACTGAGTCCAAGTATGGACAAAATGCAGGAAATGCAACAGCTCCAGAGTTTTGAAGTAACAGAAGAAAATTGTGAGCTGACCCATGGAAGAAGATAAAACAGAATAATTCACACAAAAAACCTTAAAGTTTCATTTTGCTACTACCCACATTCTCTTCCTCTTTTCCTGAGCCTTGATTGTATACCACCACCACCAACACCACACTTGCCATTAAACAATTTTAAATATTTTTTCACTAAAAATACACAAAAGTGGCCATTAGAATAAAAAGAGAGAAGCATCTTCAGCACTTGTGAAATAAACATCATATAAGCTATAAAATTAAAACCAAATTATTAGCTTTGTCCCCACTGTAAGTATTTCATCTTCTCCTTAACTGTGAGACATTGCAGAATGAATGTCATTGCAACCAGCAAAAATAATGGTAATAAAAACCAAGTTTGCACTGAGTAGTTTCTTTGTCCCAAACTACTCAACACAGGAAAGATATGGATCTGCTGGAAAGGGTCCAGAGGAGAGCCATGAAGATGATCAGAGGGGTGGAGCACCTCCCCTATGAACACACTGAGGGAGTTGGGCTTGCTCAGCTTGGAGAAGGTTGCAAAGAAAGCTCATTGCAGCCTTCCAGTATTTAAAAGGGTATTAGAAACAGGAGGAGAATCAACTTTTACTCAGGTAGATAGTGATAGGCCAAGGGGGAATGGTTTTAAGCTCAAGGAAAGAAGGTTTAGATTGGATCTCAAGGGGAAGTTCCTCACAGAAAGAGCGGTGAGGTGCTGGAACAGGCTGCCCGGGGAGGCTGTGGATGCTCCGTCCCTAGAGATGTTCAAGACCAGGTTGGATGAGGCCCTGTGCAACCTGGTCTAGTACCAGATCTGGAGGCTGGGGGCCCTGCCTGTGAGATCCTTATAGCCCAAGCCATTCTGTGATTTTATGATACCTAACCCAGTCACACAAGAATAACTTGAGATGCTATCAATTGAAAAAGACCTTCAACTAAACATACTGATGCATCATAATGTTCACAGAAGCCATTACTAAACTCAGATGCCGATTTTTCTGCCTTTGAAGTATTTGTCACCACAGACCACCCTCCTGCTGGTCCTTCATCTACTGGGGAAAAAAACATTCTGGCATATCATCCCATTTGTGTTCCGGATTACAGTCAGTGCTGAGGGCTATTATTCTGAGCAGACTGTGGTGCTGAACACCAGGGCAGCAAGGAGGAATGGATGCTGCCTTCCATCTTCCCAACATGGAAAGATGCTGCAGGAGCAAAGCACTGGCGAGGGAATAGACAGACGGATCCTGACTACATATCAGGGTCTTTCAGAAACCAAAGTATACCACCACTTTGTATGTTTGGCAACAGTAGCACCCAAGTTTCTAAAACAGCATGGGAGTTGCAAGTGTCCCTCCTTTCAGAATTGGTAAGTGCTCTGCAGAAAACAAAATACCATTTGCCCCTGAGAGGAGTAAACCCAATGCAGGCAGCCCTCCAGAACATTGTAACACAAATCCAAAAACGCTTTACCTCATAATCAGAAATTAAGACAAGCCAAACTCAAATGTTCTCCCGCATGATAAATTATACTGTGCTAAAAAATTACACCGTTTCACCTTTCCTAAAACACAATGTATTGTTTGAAACAGAACCAGCAGTAAATAGCAGTAAATAGCTTTTGGCTTGGAGCACATAAAGTGTTAGCTTATTTTTGTGGAGTTCAGAAAAAAGTTATTTGTATCCAGTGGCATCTGGAACAGAACACACAACAGCAATGGAGACAAAACACTGACAGTTGTCAGTAGTAACTGATGCATGTAATACTACACAAAAACGTAGAAGCCACTTAAAACAGCCCTCAGAAGTCAGATTTTATGGAACTATTAAGTTTATATTCACTAGAAGATGGTTAGGCAAGAGCTTCTAGATTGTAAAAGAGGTTGCATGGAAAGGTAAGTTTAACAACTTCTCAGTGAGTTATAAAGTAATACTTAGCACATGATGCACACAAAAAGCTTTGTGAATGTACATTTCATTTATCACTCTTTATGCTTACATTTCAACTTTGTCTTATAATGTAGCTTATATTCTTATATTATAGTCACAACTTATCTTCTGTTTAAAGCTACTCTTATGTAGATTCAGTTGCAGTCTTAACTGAAATGTAACACTCACTGTTTGTTCTGTACTTAAATACGTCCTGCAACACAGAAGATCACCAAGTAAAAATACATTATTAGGTCATTGCCTTCACCTCTTTCTACCTGGTATTCTTATTCATCTGTGTGAACAAAGCACACAGCCTTTTTGGTCAGCACACACTGACATAATAACTTCAAGGATGCTGACTGCAGAGTGCTGTTATCTGCACTCCTCATCCGAGGGATATGGACCATGTACCACAGAAACATGGAAGGAGTGTTAGAACCACAAAGAGAAAAGTAGGATGCTGTTACTCTTGAAGCCAACATACTGATAGACTCNCAAACAAACAACAAAAAAAAATCCAACAAAAGAGAATAAGCGAGGCGAGCACTGCTGCGTGGGAGCTATGCTGTTTTTCAGAGCACAGCTGTTCCCTCTCTCGGCTCTGTTTGTGCACTAGCTGGCAGCTACCATTGACTGTATTTTTCTGTGAGAAAGAGAATGATTTTGATGCTAGTCCAATAGTAAAGCAGTGGTTATTTCTTCTCTTTAAATCATGGGGTTTTCTTGACTATTAGTTGTGTCAGCCATGTGATGACAATCACAATACTTTTTAAATTGTATAGAACCTATTAATGTACACTTTCTGAAAGCCAGATTCAAATGTACATCCAAGTTCTTTCTTTAAGAGATTAGCAAAAGTGATATTCAGAAACTCCCGCAGTTTCAAACATTTCTCACTGAAGCTTAAAACACTGCTACCTTTCCAAAATAGCATGTATCGCCTGCTTGTTTCTAGATACTTGCTCCTGTGCACAGAATGGCACATGGAGAGAAACAAGTTTAAAATCTGAGTAATTTTCTCCTTTTACCCTGCAGCAATGAAGGGTTCCCTCTTTGTAAATTCTTCTCCATCTGAATCAAAGTTGATATTTATTGATGCTTTATGTATTTAATAATAATGAACATCATCTCCTACACTACTTCCTCTTTCTGATCTCAAGTATTCTTTATACAGTATTTGTACTGGGCTTTTAGCTTTGGCTTCTGATAGGTACTCTTTCTACAACATTGCTCTGGTAACTTTGATTTGTAACTTCATACATTTTTTCTTCAGTTGGCAAGAAAGTAACTCAAAGTTCTAAATGTGCTTACTTGTAACAACAAGAAATCACACAGTCATTTTTCCAAACAATAAGTGACAGCGTGAAGTGCTAATGTGTTATAAAGTGATACATTTTCATTTCCCGTGCAGTTTCAATGGAAATTCAACTAATAAGAATCATATAATCATAACAAATAATTATTGCTCAGTTGTCCAGCTCTATTTACATGTCAGAACAGAGAATAATGCAGGGCATTACTACATCTGGGACCTAAAACAAAACAAAAAAAAACCAACCACCATAACTCTTTTGGCACTTCCAACAGCACCCTGTCCTGTTTAAAGGTTTGTTGTTGTTGTTGTTGTTGTTTTGTTTCTAGATTACAGTATCATGGATTTCTTTTCCAAGAAAAGCAAACAAACAGAACAAAAGAAAAATCCAATCCATCTAATAGAACAAACTATAGAAATCACTGTTAGAACTTTCATTTTAAAAAAATCTATAGTTATGAAATGCTTATTCTTTTTCAAATTTGACAGATAATTCTATTTATTTAGAACAAAGAAAAAGAGTACAGAGAGTGAAAATATTCTTGATACTGATATATATACACATATATTTAAATTTTACTCATCTATGAACGCTCCTTCTGAAACTCTAATCTTATTAGCCAGAGATTGACAGTTCTACTGCAGGATATGTCACAAGAAGGACTATATCAGAATCAAAAGCAGGAAACAACTCATTGGATTCCTGTGAATTGAAGGTGGAAATTGATGACAGAAACATCTCTTAGAGGAACTCACCTGCTGAAATAGAACTAAAGGCTGTTAAAAAGTCATCAATTATTCCAAAGAAAGGAAGAGTTTGTTTGTGATTATTCAAAGAATCTCTGCAATTCTAAATTAGTTAGCTTTGAAATATTTATACATAATGCAAATATACTCATTGAAACAAGGGCTTTAATTGTATTTTCATGTGTAAAAGCTGAACAGCTGTCTTAAGATTAAAGAAAGTTTTTATTTTAAGGCCTAATAATGGACTAAAACCAGTGCAGAACCCCTATGGAATGCAATTCATTACAACTATGGGTTTGACAAAGGAACATGAACATGTAAAACATGCTGGACTCGCTTATTACCATTGCCTTGACTGTTAAACGCAGACATAAAAAGTATTGTAAAATGCAAGTGGACAAGACAGAATATTACCTATTTTAAAACCAATCCATCCAAGTTCATTGTGAAGAGGCAGCTACTCAAGAATCCCCAAAGCTTCACCCACACCCAAAAGCTCAGCTCAACCATCCAAAGACTCTCTGTTCTTAGGTTTAAGCCTATCCAGTTGCTCTGAAAACTTTACACACAGAAAAAAGGTAGCAAAAACATTCAGCATCTTTTCTCACTCCCACCAGCATCACACACAAGAGCATTTCTCACAGTGGCTCCCTGCATATTTTATAAGGAAAATAGTTTTTTAATCAAAGATACAGCATGTACAAGTGACAGAAATCCCCATGGGGAACACCCCTGTACATCCTATAGCAAGACACCTATCTCATAGCGTAAGTTTTGATGGCCATCCCATGAAGAAAACAGGTGCAGTTCTCTGATCTTGATCAATTAATTTGCTCATATTTGAGTGCTAAACATGATTAGTAATGGAAGCTGATGATTTTTCAAAAATAAATAATTTTACTAAGAGTGCCAATCAAAATTATAATAGATAACTTTTTATTGGAGCTATGCATGTGAGAACTAAACATGACTGGTTTAATTAAAGACATAAATCACAAGCATTTCTTAGTGTGGGTAGTTCATTAGTCTAAGTTGTTCTGCCTCACCCTACAATGCATGAATGTTCACACTCTTTGGTCAAAGTACTGTTTCTCCACCATAAAAATTCCATTTATTCTCCTTCATGTCCATACATATGTTACTTGTATTAATCATTTACTTATCATATTACTGTATCATGTATATTACACAAACACACAATTACATTACAGTCCGTTACCTTTATTTGGTCTGGTTGGTTTGCTATTGCTCATACACTGGAAGATGAGGTAGACTTAAAATGCAAATACAGTGGATGAGGGAACCCTGACTGCCAGCACATCATAGAATTGCCATTTCACAAAGGGCTAAGAAACAGCTCATATCCAAAGGTTATCAAAGGAAAATTTCCTGTTCCTCACAACAGTTATATAAAGCAACAAAGCACAACAATGTGAAAGTGGTATACAAGACAAGCATGATAATGCAGGATTAAATAATAACTTTACAGTATCAACATTTATCTGTATTCCTACTCCCTCTATTCCTGTTGCTTTATTTTTATTTTTTTTTTCCTTTCTCAAAGCTGACACTTATTAGCTTTAAATGATCACTGGGGAGTAGTGCAGTCTGTCTTCCTTCACACAGCTCTTGCTTGCCGACTCTGTGCTAGTGTACACCAACAATTTCACTCAGTCAAGTTTACATCAAAGAAACGAGCTGAAAGGACGATGAAACAGCTGAAATGCTTTTCATTTATTTCTTAAGCAAGCCAACCCATCGCATTAATAGAAACCAGAGATCTTTTGCATGGCCTGCAACTCACAGTGCACATCACTACTCCCAGATCAACAAAGCATTTGACAACTTTAAGTGAAAACAATATATGCCTATTATCCGAGAATTGCTGCCCAGTGGGCAAACCAGTGGGGAGAGCTACAGAGAAAACAAAGCCTCTTAGAAAAGTACTTGGTATCTGTTTAAAAGGAAAACTTCACAAGAAAGACTTCTACATTCTACTAAAACATCTGAAGAAAAGGGAGGAAAAGAAAAAAAAATCCCTGGAAAGGAACTAACTATAGGTCTCAATTCTATCATTTGAATTATTCAAATGAATTATTTCTCAGCATGCAGTGTCCATGTATGCATTGAGCCTCTGCAGAGATACCAAGGCCTGACTTGATAAAACAACAGTGGTTCTTTCAATCTTGATGCTTTAGAGGCTTCCTTTAAAACTTGCTCAAAATCTTTCAACCGTTTAACAAGATCCAGCTAACAGACACAATTACAGGAGTGCAGGAAAAGGGAAGCAAAAGTACTCAAAGTGATCTTTAACTCCAGGAAACAAAGTACTGAAAAAGAAGAAAAATAAATAAATAAATAAATAACCAACATACAAGAAAAATTCCTTCAGATAGGAATGCTGGCTAGTGCCAAATATGAATGTCATGTGTGTGCTGAAGGAAATCTCAGAATATTACTGTTAATCTCAGAAAATAAATTAACACAATAGCAATTCCTCTCTCAATCCACATGTAATTTTAAGATAAGCTTGCTATAATTTCTTTTAAATTAAACTGTAATTGAAAAAATTCTCTATTTTTGTCTCTTTAAATTTCAACTCCCATCCTTGGCACACCCATCCGAATTAGATCCAATCTGACAGAGGTATCACTCTCATTGAAACAAATCTGCTTCAATATTTTTCGTTTGCAAAGGCATGGTACAATTTCTCTTGCGACTGAATCACACTGGTGTCAGAGTAACAAAAACAAGTAGGCTTAATTCTGCCTAACTTCAGCTAAGAGACTGAAGCATCATATCTTTTGAAGTTAATACACCCCAGAGGCACAATGGATTTACTGTTCTACTTCCCTGTTCTTAGAAATCGTTCTCCTACTGACCCAAGAGGAAAAAGCAAACAAAGCGAGATGAAAATAGGAGACAAGCATTGTGCTGACAGCGGTGAAAGATAACTGGAATCATTCAGGAACGTTTTCTTCCCATTATAATCATATTCACATCTTCTCTTAAATTTCCTATTCACGGTCTTTCCTTCACATTCAGACACACTCTCTAGGACTCTTCTTGTTGCTTTGGAAGAACTTTGCAGAATATACACAAAAGCTAATCAAACTATACTTCTAAAATGTTTTCTACTAACAGTAGGTATAAATCATTTTATTTTGACTCCTAGGCTCAAGTCCAACTGGATATTTAACTGCTCATTAAAATGTAAGAGCAAGATCATTACTATTTTCCATTAATCACTCGATATATCTTTCTTTGAGAACAATATGATGTGAGCAGAAAAACATTTCACTGTTAATAAAAGGAATCTCTGCAAGGAACACCATAGCTAAGAACAGCTTGCAGCAGCATATTCCACCTTCCTGCCTGAATAAATATTTAAGATTGAAAGCACTCAAAATTAAGTAGTAAGTAGTCAAGCATCATAGAATCACAGAATGGCTTGGGTTGGAAGAGGCACTTTAAGATCATCCAGTTTCCAATCCCCCTGCTATTGGCAGGGATACCACCCTTTAGTCCAGGTTGCTCAAAGCTCCATCCAGCCCGGCCTTGAGTGCTTCCAGGGAAGGGGCATCCACAGCCTCTCTGGACAACTTGTTCCAGTGTTTCACCACCCTCACAGTAAAGAATTTCTTCCTCATATCTAGTCAAAATCTACCCTCTTCCGTCTTAAAGCCATTTTCCCTCATTCTCACACTACCCGCCCTTATAACTTCCACCCAACCCCATTATAAATTCATGATGACACTTGCCAATCACTTTATTTACCTTTATACATTTGGAAATGGTTTGCAGAGTTATTTGTTCAATCCCAGGGATCAATGTGAGGCTGAGTGCTCTGTAGTTCCCTGGATATTCCTTCATGCCTCTCTTAAATCACAGGATTGCTTTTTGTTTCTTCCATGGTAAATGTTTTAATTCCTCACATTCAATCCAAATTCATTTTTAAATTAGAAGAAGGGCAGAAATACTGACCACCATGTAGCAAGGCAAGAAGAAAACACATTTCAACAATGCACTGCACATGCATCCTTTTCACACTAAGTTGTGTGTAATGAAGAGTATGAATTATCTTTTCAAATAAATTCTCACACACATCTGATCTTGTTTTTTCCATAAGCTGATTATGTCTTATTTTTGTTATGCAAGAAGTCCTGCAACCCAGTATCTAAGCTTTGCACTATTTCTATATTCAAAAATATGCAGGAAAAAGATTACTATTGAGGAAAAATCTAGCAAAGCCTCCTCTTGAAAAATAAAATAAGGCACTGCCGACTGAACTCCAAATAAAACAAACTAAAGATAGAGTTACGTAAATAAAATAAATTAAATAATGAAATGTAAATTCTAAGAAATTTCAATATTTGCCAGTATAATAAACTTACTTTGGTCACACACTCCACATTACTTCTAGTTAAAGAAATAAACATCAGGCACTACTGAACTGTAATTCTCAGCAGTAACGTAACATTTGTGCCACAGACAGACTGAAATTGGTACAATACATAAGAGCTGTTAATGCAAGCTCTGGCTTTTTAGTTGGTTAACACATACTTTCCCGAGTCTAAACTCCATTACTTTCTCAGACTTTTAAGCTGATAAAGCAATTTTTTTTTTTTTTCCAAAGAAATTGCCATGCATTCAAAAGCACACAAAAGACCATTTCACAAATTTATACTTTATATAAACTGTTCTTTGCGGTTCACAAAGAAGTACAGCTGCAAGAGACAGAACACATTAAACCATACATTAGTGCTAACATCACTTTGTTATAAGTATTTAAAAACACAGCAAAGGAAGAAAAAATGCTTACTCTTTTGCTCTTCCTTGTTCTCTCCCTTCAAACTTCTTTCCAGTCGAGCAGGACCATTTTCTAGACAATAGGTGGGACCTGCACAGTATTGTAAGCCTCTGTGTGGTATGACCAAACACATACAGGTATGCGCTAATAAACCTATCTACTCATGTGGACTTAAAATCTTTGGTTTGCAATCCAACAACTACTTCCTGCCCCAATATGTTACTGAAGCAAGTAAAAGAGATTAATAATGCTTGGTCAGCGAGCAGGATCCTGTGCACAGAGATCAGTAGTACAAATAGTCTACAACAGAAGTGAAGCAAGGATGTCTGAAGAAAGAGAAGAGTGTAAACCATACTTGGGACAAAATTTATAGAGTGTGAGTAAAGGAAATAGTTTGAACCAGAAACATATTGGAATTGTAAAGATAAAACTGGCAATTTTAACTCAAACTTAAGCATATATTGAATCACTCTGGGTTTTTTTTGTTGTTAACCACAGAGGAAGAGCTCAAGATAACAACATTTACTCTGTACAGAAATGAAATTTCAATCTTGAATTAGAATACAGAGTACTATGCATGTTGTCAGACTTTTTTCATACCACATGAGCCAAAAAATCATCATCTAAATGTGAAAAACTACCACTTAAACCATTCAGTCCATCTGCCTTAAAGTTTCCTAATTATTGTTGGTTTTATTTTTATGTTTTTTTTCAATCACTTGGCATGGTAATGACTTACAATGAGAAAACAAACTCTCACCTTTTTTCCTCAAACAAGGCAACAATTACCTCGTAATTAAGGCCATCTGTAGATGTAAAATTTTAGCCAATTGGAGCCACAAGGGCTAATAAGTAAAGCTTGCATGAAACTCTAGTTGACCCTCCCAAGTATGAGCTCCTTAGAATTAAAAACATTTCTGTCTTTGGCATAGATAAGAAAACATTTCTGAAGCTTGAATATACAGCTTTTAAACTGTGTTGACTCCAAAAAAGCAGCTGTTTTAACATCTACCCATGCCACAAGGACATTTTTCCAACTACAGTAGCAGCTTTGGTGAGCAAATTACATAGAGGTGTTAAAGATAGCTTCAGAAGGCAACAAGAAATAGGCCAACTGCCTTTTTCAGTGGGAACAGCTCTGTACCATGCCATTTACCACTTATCTGCTCACCCAGTATTATTTCTGTCCCTTATTCAGTCATTTTAAGCAGAATACATTAAAAGGTATGCTGTTCTAGCTTAAATCAAGAAAGAATTACCAAAAAACCTGTTCTTCTCTCACCCCATCTTTTTCTCACCCAGTTAACACTCCCTCCCACACACTTTCCCTTTATTCTGAGGGTCTCGAATCTGATGCATAGCTCTGCAGTATCAGGCTTCTTCTGCCAACAGTAACAGGTTGAGCAAAGACTCTAAAAATCTTCTGCTCGTAGACAGGAAAATGCAAGTTACCATATGTACAAAGGATGGGGGCTAAGTAAAAGCTACTCCAGTTTGGCAGACTTGGGGGAAGTATATATGTCCTGATATATGTTCCACAGATTGCATCAACACAAATCACTCCAAAGAGGAGAGCCAAGTTAAAAGCTGCGATAAAGGCAAGCAGAATCGCTTCTGTTTTGCTTTACATCAGTGCTTTCAGGCAAATACCTGACCTTCCAAGAGTCTAGAAATCATGGATCTATTCCTGATACTGCTGCTGACCAGCCAGATAACACCAAGTTACATGCCCCCACTGCATGCCTTAAATATTTTTTTAAAAACTGTTCATATTTAATTTCCTCTTTGAAGCAAGAAATTCCTAGAGTTTTTTGTTTTCTGTTTTCTTTTTTTTTTCCAGGAAATACGTGTGTCATTGATACAATAGTTCTACACAAACAGCTTTAACTACAGAACAGGGATAATATGATCAAATCCACTAAATTGGAACCGCTGTTACCTTGGGTACAGTTGAGTTAACACCCCCCCACACACAAGCTTAGCAAGATTTTGCTAAGAGTTATTTCCTTCTTGTACTATGCTTGGACAGTGCATACGCCAGCATGAAGCCCAGCAGCACAGGGTGCTGGCACAGGCAGGAAAGTCCACCAGCCCATTGGCACCTATACCAGGTAAAATTAATTGAACCCTTCACTGATATTGCATGCTCACACTCCAGGCTGACGAGCCTTACTCTTGAGCCAGAGGAGTGAAAAGGAGAGTAGCAGTGCCAGCTATGGTATCACAACTCACATAATGAACTGACTGCATGCAAGCCACTGAACACCTCACCGCAGTAATATCTAATTACTGCCAACCTCAGCACTATTGGAGCTGAGGTCAGAAGGTGAAAGACACTACAAGCAATACAAAAATCTTTCAGCTTCTAGCATTCATAACCAAAACATTCCAGGGAAAAACTGAGGCTGTCAGCTGTTCCCAAGTAGCACAGTGCAGTGCAGAAAGCAGAGACCGTTGAGCTACAAAGAATCCCAGAGCTTTCCCAAAGTTTGCCTCATTGATTAGAGGAGACAAGTATAAAATTCAAAATGAGAGGAGGGAAATATAATAGGATTAATAGAACAAGGCTGTTTATCAGGAGATAATACAACTTAAGTTGAATTTGACTGACTCACCAGAAAAATATTCTTGAAGAGATGAAATTAAATGATTGGTTTTGCTCATTATTAGACCAGCAATGTAGAAAGCTTGCAGTCTGAGAACGAAGCAGTTACTACTTCAGCTTCCATATAGTCACACTTCTGAGAATGGCTACTTCACATGAAAAAGAAGTAGTAATATTACTCAGTTTAGCATGAATGTCAATCAGATTAAAAGTGATTTAAGAAATAAATCAGGAGCAGAAAGGTAACATGCAAGCACCTCGTATCTACTTGGATATACATGCTGAAAAAAACCTAGGAAGCCTGTATTTTGCAAAGAACTTCCCTCTCACATTCCCAAATCATGTTCCCTCCTCCAGAAGAAGCACTGTTTAGTTCTTGGCATCCCAGTACAAGAGACATGGACATACTGGAGAAAGTCCAGTGAAGGGCCGTGATGAAGGGATTGGAACATCTCTCCTATTAGGAAAGGCTGAGAGCCAGGCCTGAGAAAGAAGGCTAGTGGGAGTCTCATCTATGTAGATGTGATCCCTTGATCTCAGCCAGAAGTGGTTGTGATGAAGATGGACTTGCAGATTCTTTTGGTGGTGCTCACTGCCAGGACAAGAGGCAATGGAAACAAACTGTAACACTGGTCGCTCCCTCTGAACATCAGGCAACACTCCTGTGCTGTGCAGGTGATGGAGCACTGGCACAGGCTGCCCGGGGAGGCTGTGGGGTCTCTACTATTGCTACTATTCATTACTCACTTATATACACTGCTACCTCTATCAACCTGTTGCACAGATGCAGTGATTACCAAAATGACGCAAGCAGAAATAAAATCCAAACAAACAACCAACAACAAAAAACACAAGGAACCACAGGTGGTAAGGTTTAAGCACTGCTAATTTGTTATTATTCCTAGTTTACTTATTGTGATATCTCCCAATTGTCAACACAGAAGAATCTGTACATCTGTATGGGGAATTCTGTTAGGAAATACAATCAGCTGCAGATATGAAAGGATCTGCAAACTCCGCAATTTCACAGCCTTTGCCTTAGAATATCTGCTACAACATTTTAGATTATATCACAACTGTTTTTGAACACCCTTTTTATGGAATTGTAAGACTTAGAGAGAAATAATCATGTCATCAAATTCACTCGTCCAACAGCGACAGACATTCCCTGCAGTGCTATTTTTTCAGTACTTTATGTAGTCTTTATTTAGAGGCATCATAAGTACTGAGGTTTCCACGACCCACTGACATCAAGTGATCTATCAACCTAAAAATCTTGCTAGTACAACTTCCAGTTTCTTCTGCTTCTTCATCATCTCTTCATAAGCCTTCCACTAATCATCAACCATGCTTTTAAGTATAAATACCATGATGACTCAGATTCTTCCCACCAAACTTCACTCATTTCTCTGCGCACAGGTCAGGTACTTAGCTGTCAGGTAGTCCTATTTATTCTTTGAAGTTACCTCTCCCTCTCTCTGCTGACTTCAGAGAAAACCTCTGAAAGGAGAAGTCCAGGCATTATGAACAGGCTACACTCAGTCTAAATCTCATGTAACCTTTCCAGAACAAGGATACCTTTTTGTATCCTCTTCCCCTTCCCACTCTGTCAGGCATGGTACTGTTCGACTCAAATGCAATTTCCATCTGTAAACTCATCAAACCTGTTCAGAAGAGGTCTACAAATGTCCAGCTCTAAGACCTTTCTGTGTATTTCAAAACACAATGAAAGCATATTTCCTTGATTTAAGAAGACAAAAGCATAGGCAACTTGTGGGACATTTCTCCTAAAATCCTTACTTAACGATTTTCCATACAGAGTTGGATAGCAATTTGCTCAGTGTACGTCAAACGAGAGGGAAGGAAGCTCCTAAAGGAAAAAAGAAGCTCTGGAAGCTAGGAGTCACTAAACGTGGTCTGGTATTATACGTGAAGAGATGATAAATGAAAGAACTGAGTCACTGAAGCTCAACTCAACTATCTCCTCCATGCTAGCAGTCAGATGACCTTCTACCAAACTATGTAATGATACAATGAAGTTGTACCAACCATCCATTCGACCAGCAGTAGCTTTTAAAATGAACATGCTCAAAAGCAAGAGTGTTAAACCTTATTGTTCAGGTCTGGCAGACACATTCTACTTCTTTACTCAAACCACCAAAGGCTCCACTATCTCCATCCTCACCTCACAATGACTTCTGCCCTGAATCATTGTGTGTGACAGAAAGAAAGCTTTGGCAAGCACCCAAATGTCTGTTTCTAAACCATTAGTACTAGAAACCCTAATACATACCTCATCATTGTACTTCCACACTTACAAACAAAACCAAACATTTATTTTCCACACAACAGGGCCTGCTACCCCCACTGCAGCTCTGAAGAGAAAGAGAGTAAAATAAATTTCAGGCAAATAATTGCTTTCCACTTCCTACTGACTCCACCATTCTCCAAACATCCTCTAACCCAGATTCTAAAACTAAGAAAAACAAATGCCCTGTTATATAAACATAAGTTAAGTTTGAAAATATACTTGCCTGGTCACCAATAATAATAGGAAAATACTTGGTGAAAGATTTTGTACCATTGTTTTCCAGTGGTCTCATTTGAAAGTTAAAAAACTGAACAAAACAAAAACAACCAACCAAAACTAAAAAAATAGCATAAAAATAAAGCTTTTTGCTTATGCTTTTTAGTGCCACTACTGCAGCAGATGAGGTCTTAGAGGCAAGAAACTTCATTGCTCCCAGGTAGGCAGAAGTGGGTGGTCAACCCTACTGTTTCCTTTCATCATCATGGCAACAGGCTACAAATCACATCTCTAAGAAGAACTGACCCTACTTGCTTTAGAAATCTATCATCAACCGTAATTACCTGGAAGCAGCTTATTGGTTAGCAAAAGAGTCCGGCTAAGACCAGATACCTGAATCAGCAGATAATGTGTGGGATATGAGTCCTAGAGCAAGATCCAAAGAAGTACCTAATTCTCATTAATTTCAAAGCAATTCTTATCCTTTTCTTGACCCCATGGTACAAATGATCAAATTCTGGACCCTTGTAAGCCTTGGCTCCTAAATCCACAGCTCCAAAAGCAACACTAAGAGCTAGGCATGGGGATCTCCTGACCACCTAACCCTTCATGAAATACAATCAAATTTGGAATGGATATGACTACGTCCTTAAAAGTTATCTGTCCTAAATTATAACAAGGTTGATTTTCTTCAGTGCATTAATCCAAACATGGATGAACACAGACGGCAGCTATTTGCTCTGCTGGCTGTGCTTCATAGCAGCAGGAACACACTGGACTTCCTTTCACAGCTGTGATTTAGAGCTGTGCTTGTAGGGGGTAAGCAGCAGGTGCACAGTCACAACTTCCAAAGAAAGATATAGACAGACTTCTTTTTCCAGTCCATGATACTAAAATAAATAAATAAATAAATACTTAAAGATCACCTGCAAACCTAATCTACATATAAAGGAACCGCTCCTACACTAAAATAACCAACAGCACTCTTCTTGAATGGGTTACAGGAGTCAGAAGTTAACAACGTGCAAATACTTCCCCCACAGCACTAAGGTTAACACAGAGAAAAGGGCTCTGTACTTCTTACATATCTCAAAAAACTGGGGCAAATATCACACAAAAAATGCTCAAGTGATTTCAGCAATTCCAGTTTCTTGCTACCCACAAAAATACTAAAAATATTTTTATTTTCTAATTAGGATATATTTTTAAATGTCAGGATCAAAAAAAGAGGTAGGAGAAAGAATAAATTACCAGAAAAGGATATCAGGAGTAAAATAAGAAAACGAGAGAGATGAAAAAAAAGTGGCATTCTTTTTTCTTTTTACCCATTTTTATTTCTTCAGGCTTAATGTCAGAACTGTCCTATGATCTAATTTGATCTGGTTGATCATTTTACAGACTGTTAACCACCAAAAATCAAGTCTCTCCATTATACTTTTATCATATGTTCCATTTACTGTCACTACAGATCCTGTCATGTACTACTGATTCCTGAATAGTTTTATCAGGAATTGGTGCAGTAGAGCTAGTACAGATGTTAACCTCTAAGCATCTAACTGATACATACATATATATATATGTATGATATATATATATATATTTAAATCAGGCTTTACTTTCCCCATAGCTATGTGTTGAAGCTTTTTAAGAATTACTTTTGGTAGAGAGTCTTCTTTCTAGTATTCTCTAATGCTTATAATTGTTTGTCAAATCCTAAGCAAAAGCAATTTCTACCTCCCTTATTTCATATGAAAATACAAGAACCACCCCATCAATCACTTTTTTTCTCCCATGACAGTCACAGTTCTTTTGGCTGACAGCAAAAAATGCTTGACATTCACCTGAGGTGAATAAAGCTTCAAGAAACTGTTTTTTTTCTTTTGTTCCTTTTGGAAACTAATTCTAAGCATCACTAAAAGACTCAGCTACATTCATCTGGACACGAAGCCTTTGATATGAGGGCACATATGCCAAACTGTTAAGCTGATGCCCTTTGATATGACTGTGGATATCAATTACAGCAGTAACTCCTGAAGCAAAACTGCATAGAGCCTGTGCTAGTGAACAGTAGCAATATCGTTAGAAGAGTCAAATAGCTGGACCTCTAAATACCTTAGCCTACATGCAGCTCTCATTCTACACTGTCTGCCTTAACACTTTTGAAAAAAGCCCAAATCCCTCAATGCTAATAGGATTTATACAAGTATCTTTCTTCTTTAAGTATTTATATGGCTAACATTGCTGTAATATCTAAGAATGTAATATTCTACTAAACATTTATTTTCATATGTCCTTTGGCAAAAGGGATTAAAAGAAGATAGAATTAACATCCAACTTGTTCAAGGTCACATGAAGTCTGCCATAACCAGGAACTGAAGTCTCACCCGTTCCCCCATGTCACAGCGTAGCATCCCATTTACTCAGCAGATGCATCCACTCTAAGGTGTATATCTCTATCATATAATCTCAAAATAAAACAAAACTAGATACTTTTCAGGAA
>VXAB01003086.1:116846-237117 GCA_013399175.1 Odontophorus gujanensis | reverse complement strand
CTTGATGATGCAATTTTCCCCACACAACTGCTTCCTACAAGGCATAGGCTGTGTGGTTTTCACTTAGCACTGAACTTCATCCCATTCAACATACGTCCCCATGGCTGCTGGGGTTCTCTCATGTTCCTGGGCACTGCAGCAGAAATGTGCTACCTGATGTCTGCCCTGCCAGGGAGGGAGATGTTGGGGCTGACAAGCACTTTTTCACTTTTCTCCTTCCCCTTCACAGGATCACATGATCTTCTCTTTCTATTTTCACACAGCACCATGGTTTGGGAGAAAACTAGGAAACCATGACCCAAGTGCTACTTGCCAGGTCAGAAACCAAAAGGCAATTGCCTTTTCCCTTTTCAGGCTTAAAAAATAGACCATGAATTTGGGGGCCTGACTCATAATGTTTCAGCATTCACAGCTGGAAGTTCCATCAGGCAGACTGCATTCAGGGGGTTTTGCCACTTAACATCAAAGCTGCTTGTTTGCAGATGACACAACACTAGGAGGTAGTGTTGATTTGCCTGGGGTAGGAAGGCTGGATTGCTGGGCTGAGGCCAATGGGATGAAGTTCAACAAGACCAAATGCCAGGTGCTGCACTCTGGCTACAACGATCCCAAGAAATGCTACAGACCTGGGGCAGAGTGGCTGTGTGGAAGAAATGTACCCGAGGGTACTGATCAGTGCTGAACACAAGCCAGAATTGTGCCCAGGCGGCCAATGGCATCCTGGCTTGTATCAGAAATAGTGTTGCCAGCAGGAACGGAAAGGTGATCATCCCCCTGTACTCAGCTCTGGTGAAGCCCCACCTCAAGTATTGTGTTCAGTTATGGGTCCTTCACTACAAGAAAGACATCAAAGCCATGGAGTGTGTCCAGAGAAGGGCCATGAAGCTGTGAAGGGTCTGAAGGACAAGTCTTATGAGGAGCAGCTGAGAGAACTGGGATTGTTTAGTCTGGAGAAAAGGAGACTCAGGTGAGACCTTATTGCTCAGTACAATTCCCTCAAAGGAGGTTGTGGTGAGGTGGGAGTCTCTTCTTCCATGTAACTAGTGGTAGGATTAGAGGGAGTGGCCTCAAGCTGTGCCAGGGGAAATTCCGTTCCGAGATTTGGAAAAGCTTCTCCTAAAGAGTGGTCAGGTGGTGCAATGGGCTGCCCAGGGTGGTGGTTGAGTCAGTGTCCCTGGAGGTGCTCAAGAAACATGTATTAGTGATACTAAGGAACATGGTTTAGTGTGCAATATTGGTGGAAGGTGGACAGCTGAGCTAGATGATCTTAGGGATCTATTCCAACCTTCATGATTCTATGATTCTTTGATTCTATGTACATGCTGGCATTTTACCTGTGCTCCGGGTTTGGGTTTGGTGCTGGCATCCAGCAGTAAGAAGCACCTTCTGAAACAGCAAAATTCTGTGGGCAAGAGCATTGAGATAGAATTTGAAAATGAACATCTTGGCACATAGTCTATGACATCTCTGCACTGATCTTTCGAAATCCTACACAAGACTCATAGCAAAAACAAAGTTAAAAATGGCACCTCATTTCTGAGAAAGAGAAAGCAAAAATAATACAGTATAAAAATAATTCCACTTTTTCTTTTAGATACTTTCCTATCGACTAGATGGCTGCAATGACCATTCTGTAGGTTCATTTAGTGGTACTGGTTGCTGTTGCAAATGAGAAACTGGAGAGCACATACGCTGGAAAATGTATGTTAAATGTATGCTTTGACAGGACGGACAACATCTGTAAGGTGAATCGATAAATCTTTATTTTTCTAGTTGCAAAGAATGCCTTTGATCTCTAGGAAGATATTTTGAGGGGAAAAAAAAAAAGAAAGAGATGGAAAAACAGTCCTATCAATCTATCAATGCAGTGAGATGTAAATGGAAAGATGGTTCTGCTGAGAGAGCGGTTGCCATCAACAAGTAAAAAGTTCTTCTGAGAGGAAGAAGACATAGAAATCATTGTTGTTGGAATATGAATTTAAAGTTGTAAACGAGTTGCTAAATGAGTTCCTTTCACAGGTATTAACTCTCCCAGCTATGTCATTCTATCAATTAAAATTCCTAAAATCAAAGTAGAAGAACAAGCAGGAAAATAATTATTTACTTTGTATTGTAGCTTGATATAGTGTAACTGTTCCCCTACTTTTAATTCCCATTACTCATCTACTTTAGCAATACCAGTATGAATTTACATGCAGAGTATAAAACAATTTAAAAATATGCATATTCTTAACTTGCTACATTGCCTTTTACACGCACTAAAATAAAAGAAAAATAAAAAACTCATAACCCACATTAAAGGAACAATATGTTGAAGTCAAGTGTCAGTTCTTTAGAAAAATCCAAGGGTAAGTTCTTCAGGCAAGCCTGTTTTAACTTGTTGAAGGCACAAGTTCCAATTCAGCCTTTATTTGTGTGATTACGTTGTTTTGCTTTGGGGACTGATACCTCATACAGTGACTGTGGCAGACACTGTTTGCTGAATGCACCACTTTTCAGTTCATTTTTAATCTCTTTGTTTAACATATGTCCTCTGGCTTTGCTTAAAGCTATCCAAATCCTGCTTGTTATACAGAATTACTAATGTCACAGTGGGCTTTTCCACAGCGTTTATTGTTATAGTGCCTTGAGTATATGATGAATGTTTATGATTTACTTTCACGAGATGTGGCTAATATCAGCATTATTATTGATTGTGAAAATGACGCACACAGAGATTAAGGTTAAATGTGTCTATTAATTTTGGTTGCCAGCTTTGAGATTACTAGGGTTTGCCCTAGTGAAATACTCAGCATTCGGCATTACTTTGTATGTTCAAAGCATAGCTCCCATTGACATTATATGCAGCTGTGAATGCTAACTACTTCTACAAATCAGACCCCAGGCTCTCAAACCAAATACCAAGCATGAAAAGTGCACTCAGTGGCCACTCAGTTCAATCAATCTGCTTGACATTATAGGAGTGCTGTGGTGCCAGCAGGCACACAATCAATAATTTTCAGAACAGTATTCCCTGCAGCAGTCCTCATCCTCCTTGCCCATCTTGACCTTGTTCCACTCCTCTTTTTTTCCTCTCATCTCCAAGACTGTTGTCCAAACATGTTACCTTTCATCCAGACCAGGTCCAGCTTTTGCTCAGCTTTGCTCAGGCTGAATCCCCCTCCTGGCTGCAGTGGTTCCAGCAAGACATTGTGAGCACAGAGGCAGATCCCTGGGCCTGGAGGAGGGTGCTCAGAACAGTCAAAGAAATGTCAAACAGTCAAATATTGCTGCCAAAAAAATCCAATCAGGTCTGCTTCAGTGCTGTGTTAGATACTGCTGAGCTAACTCATTACCCCAGTTCAGAAATTAACGCAATGAGCGAGAGGAGCACGTGGAGGCTGTGTGTTAGCATAACACAAGATCATAGAATATCCTGAGTTCAAAGGGACCCACAAGGGTCATGGAGCCCTGGCTCCACACAGCAACAGTCTGTACAGCACAGTCCCTAAGTCTATACATAGATCCAGGGCTGCCCTATCCCAAGTACAGAATCTGGCACTTGCTCTTATTAAACTTCATGTGTTTCGTGATCACCCAAACCTCCAATTTGTCAAGATCTCTTTGCAGGGCCTCTGTACCCTCAGGGTCTCTCTACTTTTTGAGGTGGTAGGGTTTTTTTCCCAACACAGACAAAACATCTTCCACTTATTCTTAACATTTATGTTTTTTTGTTCTTGAAATTTTCTAAATAAATTCTCGTTTTACCCAATTCCCCAGCTGGGATGTTTCATAATAGCCAATTTGCAAGGAAATAAGCAATTTGAAAGGGATAAGAAATGACCTGAGCCCTGATTTTCTTTAGACACTAGAGATAGAGAAAATTTAGATGCAAGACCACACTGAGTAAAGGATCACTGGTTTAGCAGAATAACATAATATAATGTCACCTGAGAAGAACCCATGAAAGATTGCAGCTTTAAATTCCTCCAGCACTCTCTCTTATTCAGAAAGAATTGAAAGCATAGCAGGGTAATTGATGGCAACTGTGCAGGCTTTGTTTTACTTTATTCAGCAACAGTTGATTATTTGATGGAGATGAAATAAGGGTGCACCATGACTTCTCATTTCATGCACAAAAAACACTTGCAAATTTCATCTTCCTTGAATGAATAGGAATTACAGCTCTGTGCTGGCTGGTTGTATTAGTTTCTGTCCTTTATAGAAGGCTCAGGGATATATCCCTTGGAAAAAAAATGACAGTAAGTATCTGAAGATGGGGACATGAGCTACATCCTACAGCTCCTGAGCCAAACAAGTATAATACAGTGATGCTCTGGGAGTGTAAGGTTTACAGAAGAGGAATTCATAATTTGTAATTAAAATTCTGGTTGAAATTACATGAACATGCTATCAACATCCATTATAGGATTTATCAGAAATAATATCTATGAATCCCCTGGCATTGCTGACTCTCTCTAGCAAAGAGCTACTTGTAGAGCTATCCTGACTCCTGTTACCACTGGTTTTGTTTATCAGAAAAAAATGGGTAACTGGGGAATTAAATCAGGACACTTTCATTTTAAAGCAGCATCTTTATCATTCAGAAGCAGCAACAAAACTGAAGGTACAAGAGGATTTTGTACAATACGTAGTTTTTATGATCAATTTTTTTCCTTTATAAATACCCACTCAGAGCATCCCAACAGAATCCACTTTGACTTTGTGTCCTCTTTGTGTCAATTTTTCAACAGCAATCTAATTATGGCATCTATCTCCAGAAACCACTGGTAGAAAGGCAGAATTTTCGATGTATAAACAACAGTTTACACACAGCAGACTCGTTAAAACAGGCACTTGTTTAGACAGTTAACAGAATAGCACCATATGATGCACTGGACAGATTTAGAGGAAGTTACACTGGGAAAATACAGTACTGGTGCTAATTAAGCATCAAATAAAGCAAATAGTTAGACACAAGTCTAAATCCAGGAAATGAAAAAATGTGCTAGACAGGTATCTCCAAAGTAGCCAGTGCATGTGAACCACACGGTGCAGAGCTATGCCATGGTAATAACAGGGAGCAGTAGAGGCAGGTTCACACAGCACTCACAGCAGGATTAATGTCCCAGAGTGATTTTCACAGCTCCCTGTGGTCTGTAGCACAGGAGAAACTTAGGCTGGAAGTAAGTAAATGCACTGAGAGACAGGAGTGTTGAAGTGTGGATGGGAATGTTACAGGAGGGTGAAATGTGCAGTTAAAAAATGCCTTCTAGTCTAGTCTGTAAGAAACCTCCATCCACATCTCTGAATATACCCCTAAAATTGTCTTTTCTAATATTCTATTAGTAACAGCACCAATCTCTCTGGCAACAAATGCAAACCAGGCAAACCAGGTTTCTCCTTCCCATAGAGGAGTGCTCCAAGCAGTGGTGGAAGGCTCTCCAACTTGTGCTGTTTCTGTTTTATCACTTATGTCTGTTTGCTATGGCAAAGTGGGGAAGGAAGGAGAAAGGCCAAGGTGAAAAGAAATTGAAAGCGGGGGGAAGCAGGCTCTTATGAGAGATGGGAAAGAAGTGGTGTGCAAAAGGTAAAGATGGAGAAGATTCTACATCTAGTGCAGCTTGCAAGGTGGAGACAGTTTGTATTACAGAAGAGGGTAAAAAAAAGAAAAAAAGAAAACAGATGTGATGTTAGAGTGGGACAAAAGGCCTCCAGGAGAAAAATGGATGTGTGTTTCTTCAGCTCATCTCAGACATTATATATGAAACAATTCACAAGCTAGAAGTTACTTTGTTGAATTATTCATAGGCAGATTTCATGTAATCAAAGTATTTTGGAAAAAAAATGTTTGATCACACATCAAAAAGCCAGCAAATGCCAAGCTCTTTGTCATGGATCCTTCACTTGTTAAAGTGATATTTACACACACACACACACACACAAAATAACACAACAGTTTATGCATCAGCTGCTTTTACATAATCTGTCACAAGGATGTCATTAAATATGTTAAGCCAAATTTTGGGAAAATCGGTGTATAGAAAAGGGACTAACCCACAAGCTGAATATCCACTGTAAAGGCTGCAAATGTGGTCACTTCATTTTGTGACCACTCACACAAGCAGTGGCCCCACAGTGCATGAAAATTTTACATGAAACTGTTTTTGTCTTCCTTCAGTTATTGAGGCCCTACTGCTTCCATATTTACACACACACACAATCATTTGTCAGATTATACAAACTTCACTAGTTATCTACAGCAGAGGGAAATTTCTTCAGAACTGATTGTCTCCACTGTATGGTTAACTTGATCTTTCAAACACTGTATTTTCCCAGCAAACTTGTAGCTTACAGAGTGGCAATATATTGCTGTAACAGGAATGAACGGTCAAAATTTAAAGATCTCAAGCCAACAGAGCAATTTCAAAGTGCTAGAAAAATATATGATAATTCTCTACAAGACCCTGTCCTGTATACAAGTAGGCAGACAAATCTATAGTATCAGTAGAAGTATCTATAGGTACAAAGTATAGACTCACACCAGTTCTGGTGGTTTACTGCACTAGCCCAGAGCATTCTTTTTCTAAATCAGGTTTGACTCAATTCCCAGACAGTTACATATGTAAACTTGGCTTCCTATAATTTCCTTAACATATAAACCTGAACATTTTAAAGTTCTAAGATGCATTTTGATTCTGTTTGGCCGGGTTAGGAATTTTATTCATTATACAGTTATTGTAGAATAACTTGGAAATACAGAATATTCTAGTGTTGTAATTGAGTAAGAATACCTCTCTTCTGAATAATTCATTCTTGTTACTTTGGCTATTTCATGTCATGGTTAAAAAGTGAAATATGCAAAGCAGCAAGTAGATCTGTCTGTCATGAACTATTTCCCCCCACTTCTAAATTAGAGACCTTGGCAACAGTGTTTCTGGAATGTAGTAAATATTTCCTTTAGACCTTTACAAAACACATCTGGAGGACAATGCCTATGAAAATGCCTGTTGAAAAGTGAGACTGTGTAAATCAATTGCGCAGGACCTCTGAAGCAGAGCAATAACATTTAAAAAATGAATATCCAAAGATACAAAGCAATTAATGTAGTCATTAATGCTTATACACCAAAAGCAGTAAGTATTTACAAGAGCAGAAAGTATGTCATTCACTTATAATGAACTAGAACAAATAAATCAAAAGATCGTTGCTCAATTTATTGCATTTTACCAGGGCTTCCTCTGGACCAATTTGATTTTTCTTCAGTCTTTGGCCAGAATCATATGACTGGAGCAAAACTATGAATTGCTTTAAGCACTCCCAGATGCTGGGGTTGTCAGTATTAGCACATACTATTTCCAATTCTTGTGGAAAAAGAAAGTATATATTTGCACTGTGCTGAGCTTTCAACTGAGCAATCACCTGATGGAGAGACCTGAGTTTCAAAACCACAGCAACCATTCCAATCAATTGGTCTGATTTCCGCTCCTTGATGAAATAAAAATTGATTCTGCTGTTGTTGCTGACATTAGTTTGTCACCTCTGTGCTTTTCTTTCGTGCTTCTTGCTGCAGCAGGCTTTGCTGTCTCAGTGAGACTGTGCATGCTGCTGACGGAGCTAAGCCAGATTTTCACAACACACCTTGTAAAGGCAGCTCTTATTGCTCTTATGGGAAGTTCTTTCAAAAGATGTCACTTTTTTACCCTCTTTTCATCTCAAATTAACACAAGCAGGCTCAACCATATGTCATTTGCATTTAAGAGAACAGTACACTCTATCCTTGGAAGATCTGCTTGAAGTGTTGTTGCCTTTCCATATTAAAAGAGCATGAAGCAGAAAGGGCATGTGTTTCTAATTTTATGACAGATACTTGTTAATTTACTGTAAAAGAAAGGTTGTATTGCCTTCACTCCAGCCTTGCTTCTTTGTTCACAGCTACATGGACAGCAGTCTCTTGGACTGTGTGTGAAAGACCCTGCTTACACCCTCTAGATGAATTAGAGACCTTGTATATATGTGGAGTCCTACAATGGCCAAAGGATGGCAGATGACAGATGTGCATCTGGGTAGGAGATCTCACCCTGGACTGGGTAACAGAAATCCCCAGGTACACAAGGAAATCATGAGATATGTAAAGCCCTCTTTCGGTCTGTGCAGATAACTAGGACAGGATGGCAAAATGAGACTATTGCTCCAAAATTCACACATTGCACCAGCTGCATCTCCACTCCTCTGGAACTAAGCCTAGATTTCTTGGGCCAAGCACACCATGATGAAGATTTATTTCTCCTGTGATCATCTGTGGCTGATCCTAGGTCACGAAACAGCTACAGCACTATACTGCACATGTATGAAATGCAAGTGCTTTGGAAGAAATGATGAAACAGGATCAAAACTGTGATTCTCCCACTAAACTCAAAGGTTTGATTGGCTTGATGGTCATGGAAAAAGCTCTATTTCACCTTAGAAAAGTATTTTAACTGTAATTCTTCTGAGTGTTACATCAGCATCCATGTGGTTATGGACCATAGCAGAGGATAAACTGCACTTTCTTTCCCTGTTCAAGCTCTCACTCCAATTTGCAGTCTTATACTTCCAACTTCCCACAAGGTAGAAGACAGTAATTTCACTGCTCTTCAGTACTGCAAGTGTTGGTCACTCAAATGTTAAAATGTCCCTCTCTTCCCAGATGTGGTTAGTTTGTTCAAGGCTGGAAAGATAGATGCAAAACTGAACCCTTGTATCTTGACAATTCATCTCCTTCAACCAGAAAATTTTAAGTGGAAATAAATCATCATTAGACTAAACCCTCATCCAAAAGCAAAGGACAAAGTTTGATGGAACAATGGTACCTTATTTTAGAAAAATACTGATCCCAAGTGTTTTCTAAAAAACAAACAAACAAAAAAAAACAACTTCTGATATTTTAAAATCTGATCTTTGGAAACGTGGCAATGGCTTCATTATTAGCCTTGAGATTTGACCCAGGCGTGATCCTCCACAAGGACTAGTGACTGTGTATTGTATATGCATACAACGGACTAACTGTTAGGCTAATGGGGGGCTGCTGGAGGTTTCTGGGACTCCTTCATTAAACAAATGACAAACAATCATCTCTTGTTACCGAGGTAACATTCTCTCCTGTATCCCTTTTGCAACTCACTGTATTTTCCCTTTTTAAAAAGACTTGCCTTGTGTTGTCTGAATCCTTAACAGAACATAAGATGGGTAGAACACTTTTTATGTATTAATTATCAGTCAAAAATTCTGATACTAATGAGCAGCTGAGATTCTTATAAGAAAACTTGTAATACATCTGAAACATTTTAAATTATCTAAGCCTGTAGATGTGGAATACGAAACAAAACCATCTTTGCAGTGTTTTGGATGCAGGAGAACTGCAAGATCAGATATTTGCCACAGTGTTGAAATGGCAAGCTGCTTATTATTATTATTTGCTTATGACTTATTAGATATCTAAATCTTGAAATACCACATCCCTCAAGGTGTTTAAGACCAGGCTGGATGGGTCCCTGGACAGTCTTATCTAGTACTCAATCTAGTGGCTTGCAACCCTGCCTGTGGCAAGAGGTCTGGACTTGAGCCACAAGCTCCGTTCAAACCCAAACCATTCAAAGATTCTTTGGGGCCCTGTCATGTACATCAGAGACCAGTTAAATAAGAGGAAGTCTGAAGGCCTCCATGCTCCTTTATGGTCCTTCCTGCAATATTTCCAACTTACAGTTTCCCTCCTTGATTCTGTATCTTTTGCTTTTCCAAGACCGGTTCTATTGCCCTGCACACTGCAAGTCAGGACTTCTATTGCTCTCAAGTTGTGAAAAGGCAGGATACCTTCTTATGCTAACAGCCATACTTGTCTTATTGGCTTGTTCAGAAAGCCAAAATCTGGGATAGCACAACTAATCTTCATGTTGATTCCTTCCCAACCTCTGCAAAAATGAATGACTAAATGGCCACATGCTATCAGTGTTCAGTCCTTTGCTTTATTTGCAAATATATTTGAAAGAATGTCTTTCTCTAGGGTGACTACTAGTCTAGAGAAAGGTGAATCCTGCACTACAAACCTTACAGATTGGTATTCCCAAAACTTTTCCTTTCCTTGGGAACCTATTTGCTGCTGGGGCAAAGCCACAACTGACCTGAAGATGCTTTCACATATTTCCCATATCTTAACCATATAGATACATACTTTTTTTCACTTGAATTTGTGTGATAAATTAAAGGGACAATATTTAAATCCAGGTCATTCTCCAAAAACTTCGAGGATGACTTTGCTTCTGGCTCCTGGCTCTGCCTTATAAAGGTATTTTCTATCCCATAGAATAAATATGTCTGCTTTAGTAAATGTACAGCTATCAACCAAAACTAGGGAGAGGGTGGTTCTATGGCTGGGAAAACTCCGAGAAGAAAACAAAAGCACCAAATTTTAAAGTTACGTGTATTTTTGAAGGAGTTTGGATAAAATTTCATATTAATTTGGTAATGGTGAAGGCACGTGAGTGCCCCACGTGCTGTTTTACTGCACAGCTCAAGACTTTTGTAAGTTAAAGCAGTGCTGGAAGATCCCAAAGAAGTTTGGCAGAGAGGCTGTGAAACATTTTATTACATTTACATCATTGTCTTATGTTTTTCAAGGGAAATTACTCATAGCATGACTTCTACTCTGAGTAGAAATCTACTCCCTCCTGCGGCACTGCAAGCTAACCTTCAGAGAGGCAAGGACTAGATGGTGATAGCAAGGTGAGAATTTCCAAAGGTTGTCCAGTGCCTCTTTATTCAAACTCTAACTTCACATTCACGTAGTAAAGGATAAATATGCTATTGCTTTGAGTGTGTCTGCAGTGAGAATCTGAAATGACACACTTGAACTGCTTGTTCTACACTCAGTAAGAAAGGAAGCTGCCTCATGTTTGCCCCTCAAGTATGTTTTGTAATATTCCCCTGAAAGGAATGATTACATACCTTCTTTGGCAGTGCCTGCAGTCAGGAGGAATTGTTGAAGAAGTTCCTTCAGGGAAAACAATGCTTAAAACAGAAGTTTCTGAGGAAGATGCAAAAACAAACAAACAAAAAAAAACCATCAGAAGTCTTGAAGCATGCTAAATACTTTGTAACAACATAAAATTGAGACCATCTATATTTTTGCAAATGTCTAGTTGAAATAAGTTACCTATAGGAAGGAAATTCTAAATGGCAAAAGAATTTAAAACAAAATTAGAGTAGGGAATTTTCCAAATTGAGACACATCCCGTTATCACAGCCCAAATAGTTTATTCCATGGCCATTATTTTCCAACTGTCAACATTTCAGTAAATGTCAAATACACATAATGCCCCATTGCATTTTGAAGAAGACATCGCTTGCCAATAAACCTAAACCACACTGCAGGTGTTCACTTTTTTGAGCTGTGAATACTGTGAGATACAATAATTGTCATTCATGTTTAAAAACAGTAGTATTAGACTTGCAAGGAACAAAGGACTGAATTTTATATTGAAAACAAGAACTACATAAATAAGAAAGGTAAAGCCCATTGGAATACTGCTGTGTTTTTCTTATGTTACACTCTTCAAAGTGAGAAGAAACTGCTGTCACTAAAACCACCAAGTCCTGTTGGGATTTGGCTGTCTGGGAAATGAAGAATGCAAATAACTGAGAATAGGAAAGTTTTTTTAAGAAATTCCAAATGCATCATGTTCAGAATATGTACAATTCTTGCAAAAACCAGACACAGACAGGCTGACACTGTCCCCAAACGTGGGTCTTCTGGCTAGCAGGCCAGTACACATGATGCAAAGGCAGCTGGAGAGTATGCTCTGATTGTAAAAAATAAAATAAAATAAAATAAAAGAAGGGCATGAGGAGTCCATACTGCTGCACCTTAGAGCTGCTTTTCAATTTTCAGTTGAAATCATCTTTTTAAATAATTCATACTTTTTTTTAAAGTGGACTTTCTAAGCATGTAATTATTACACTCCATTATTACAGTGTTAGAATCTTCAGCAGTTGTCGATGCTGAGATTTTAATCACTAGTTCTTACTGTTACAGAACTTTCCACAAGAAGGACTGATTTGTAAAATCAAATCTTACACCATGGGGTCTGACATCTTGCATAATTAACTAATTTGCCATAAACCATGGGTCATTCATTTTCTATAGGAAAAAGAAAAAAAAGAAAGAAATCAGACTAACATCTATTATTTTTTTCTAAAAAATTGTTCTGCCAATCATAAATGTTCCTATTTCCTATTTCTATCCATTGTCATTTACACAAGAGATATTTTATTACTTAGATAAATGTGTCATGGTCTTGCAGTCTTGTTATCAAGATTAATTCTCTTTATATAAGAGCAATTTTTGTTTCTGAATGTTGTTCAAGCAGTCTCTCCCAGAAATGCACCTGACAAAAGGATGTTTAATATCTTTTCATCTTATTTCAGCCTTTCCATAAAATCAATATTCTGTTTCTCTATGAATTATAACTAGCTTCCAGAATAACCTCCCTTGCATAACAGATTTTTTTCTTACTTCTAACTATCCTTAATAACAGAAGCAAAAACAGAAAAGAAAAAAAAACAATAATGTAATCTTTGTATAATATTATGTAGATGAATGACTGGATAGGTCTTTCTAACTCAAACTGCAGAATTATTATTTTTGAAGCAGAGCAGTTTGATATTTGATGGACATACAAACATTATGCATTGCAGCTTAATTCCTATTCCCACTACACTACGAATGAGTAACTTATCTGCTTTTAGCTTAGTATTTCTCCCTTTCAGATAACACACAGTTGAATAAAATCTAGCTGAGGAAAAAATATATCAGCTTACAGAATTGCAATGTCTTTGGTGTTTTGTTGTTACAGAAATACCTGTCACATAAAAGGTTTCTGAACACAGGAAGGGTGAATAAATTAACAGGTGATAAGAAAAGCTTGCCTTTTACATCTAGTCAGGAATACAGTCTGAACATACTGAGCTTGGACCTGGGGGATTTCCTGTGGGGGTTAGAAGTGAAACTCCATCAGTTCCTTTAAAGATTTAAAAATTCCAGGTTCTTTCTCACAGAACAGGAACTCTGCTCTTGTCAGTGTTCCCAAAGCTCAGTGCAGAGCTTTTCCTCTTCTGCCTGTCAGATGCTATGGACACTTCTGACCCTGCATGAAGACAAATCCTCCCTTAGCTTCCATAACTGGCAGCAATTTTTGCTTCTACCCCACACTGCCTTCATTGGAGGAGCTCTGCTGTTCTCAGCAGGATTCCTTGGGCACTGTTCTCTTCTCCCTCTGTGCAGAATCATGGAATACTTTGGGTGGGAAGGGATCACTAAGATCATCTAGTTCCAACACCCTGCTATAGGCAGGGACACGTCCCTCTAGACCAGGTTGTTCAGAGCCCCATCCAGGCTGGCCTTAAATGCTTCCAGAGAGGGGGCAATCACAGCCTCTCTAAGCAACCTCTTCCAGCATCTCCCCACCCTCACAGTAAAGAATTTCTTTCTGATATCTAGTCTAAATCTACCCGTTCCCTCTTTAAAGCCTTTTCCCCTCATCCTGTCACTACATGCTTTCATGGAAAGTCCCCTCATCTTACTTCTGGGCAACACGAGCTATGAATGCAAGCATAGGTATTTTCAGTTTCTTGTCTTGCAGATTCGCTTCAGAACTATCTCCTGTCCAAGTTAACATTGCAGTCTGCCTCACTCACACTTCAGCTCTTAATTCAGTTGAAAAAGAGCTCAGCCTTTCTCAATATGCATTTTTTCTCTTTTTTTTTGTCGTGCATTTAGCCATCCAGCTGATCTCCCAGCACTGGCATCTGGATGTTGCCTTTGAGTTGGACCTCTCTCCCATTCCACAATCTGGAACTGCTTCTAAACATGGCCAGTCCACTGTAACATGTTCTGTCTTTCCATTAACTCAGCTCACACTGCTCCAGGAATTTATATTTTTTATCTCAGTTATGATGCTATTTATTTTTCTGTCCTTCTCTGATCACTGCTTAAATAGAACACGGGAGAAGCAATAATTATACCTCCTCTCCTATGGAGATAAATATGTACTTGCCTGTTTGTAAACAAGCTAATCGGAGACATGAAAGAATGAAGATTTAGAATAAAAATAAATAAATAAAAAACAAGAAATGAAATCTGTTAAAATACTCATTTTGAGACTTTTACTTTCAGTCATAGTCAAGTGGGGCTCTCCCCCAGGAGAATGACTGCTGGGTACCTCAGAGCAGCGTGGGAAGACTCAGGTTCACACCAGAGCTCAGTGGTCATGAAACACCGAGGTGGACTACCCTTAGCCCGTCTCACACGCTTTTTCTGGTCCTGTTACTATGTTTAGCCCGGTCCAGAGCCCTTGGGCACAGTGCTGCTCATATTTCCTAGTCACAGTTTGAGAGATAGATGCTACTTTGTGTCCAGGATTTGAGGCGCTACATTTTAAAGTGCTCTTATTTGGTTTGGTTTGATTTGGTTTACCTTCAGCTTGGGGTTTTCTAATGTTGCTGAAGCCTTAGATTTAAATCCCTAGAGAATATAACAGTGTGAGAATCTTGCATCATCTGATATATAATAAATGACTTGAAGAGCAAAAGGCAGAAGTGAAAGAGCAAAAAGTAAAGAGACAAAAAGCGTGCTTAACTGCATTTTCTCAGGAATTTCAAGGCATTTCAAGGTACCAAAGCAACCTATGGATACAGTAGTGACTCAGAAAAATAGAGAGGACATTTAAAGAGAGGACATTGAAATTAAGAAGGGAACAGTATGACAGCAGAGATGATGGGATGAGCCCACAACATTTAGGAAATTTTCAAGTTTTGTCATGGAGCACTATACTTCTAAGTTATTGGCTTTGTAATTACGAACCATCAGACTGCCTAATTTTGATCAGCAAGGATCATGCCTAAGTATATTTAGGTAAAGTATGGAACTAATTAGATTTCAGAAGCATGTCTACACATTTTGCTGAATGGAAATCTATGTTATTATTTCAAACACTTCTGTCATACATGAAAAGCCAAGAGGGTTTAAATTACAGAGGTAGGAAAAGATTACGTTTTTATCAATAAGCTTAAAGGTTGTATGGACTGATCCTTACCAATTATGAAATCTGTAGGATGAAAAAGAAAATCACCATTCTGTAGTTGTGGTTTCTGCCATTACCTCCAATGAAAAAAATTTACGTGCAATGGGTACGGCTATATATCATTCACATTTTCCTCCCTCAGCAAAGATCATAAACATGAAAAGCACTTTCCAAAAACAGAGGCATGTTCTCGCTGTCATGAAACCCCTGTCTTTCCAAGTAATTGCAGTGAAGGTGAAGCATCGAAATACCCCTTATATCCCCTCAAGTGTAAAACATTTTAGGACTATGTAGGGGTAAGAAAGGGTAGAAATTAAATATCCAGACAAAATCTGGCCAGATAATATTTCAGAATCTTCACAGGTATAGGATCTCTGTACCATTTATAATCCCGGTGAAGAACAAAAGAAGGCAATAAGGGATTTTTTTCAAATATGTAATACAATAGAGTAGCTATAATTTTTTTGCTTGTTTTTAACATTAATAACAAAAAGAAGAGTAGGAGAATGGTGGAAATATGTCCATTAGGAACCTTGGAAGGTCATTCAGCATATCAGCCTCTCCCAGGGTAGAACTGACTATGGTTAAATATACCTTAACAGACATTTCTACTTAGATGTCTGAAAAGTTCTTAAAACCTCTGACAACAGAAGGGTCTGCAGCCTCACTGGACACATATTTATACTGCTTCTCTGTTCTGACTGATGAAAAGGCAGACACCTTAGCTACATCTCACTTGATGTAGTTTGAGGTCATTGCATTTTGTCCTGTTCAGAGCAGTGGTGGAGAGCAGTTCAATTCCCACTCCCCCATCCCTTCTTTTCCCCCAGCGGTCTTTAGCATTTCTAAGGATTTTCCTTGCTATTTTTTTCTAAGTCATCTTTTCCCCAAGCTAAACAAAATGAATTCCTGTGTCTTTTGTCACTGATCACGTTTCCTCAAACTCTGCTTACTGCAGTTACTCTCTGATGACTCTTAAGCAGTTCAATACACTTTTTATAATGCAGTGCCAAAAAAAAGGGACACAGTACTATGGTTTGATGATGTCCTACCAGAGAAGGCAGTTCTCCCTTCAGCCATTTATGTTCACTCTTTGGGAACCAACGTTGTCATTTGCACAGACAGTGCAGGTGGTAAGGTGAAGAAATGAGAGTCCTAATAAAGAGAATTGTCACTGGATGTTGGAGGCCGGTCGATAATCTTACAACTAAAATTTTCCTTGAATCATAAGGAAAGCCTAAATTCTTTTCTCTTACATATATAGGAATACTATTCATGACTCTTCCGACTTCTTAGAGAACCTTTCTTACTCCATACACAAATAACTGGATGTGCAAAACTTTATCTTAAGCTGTTCTTTAACTAAGTTGTCCTTTTCTTCAAAACCTAGTAAGTTACTTAGAAATTGGGAGTGGGGATTAATTTCTGTAGCATCTAAGTGATTTAGGAACATTGTTATGCAATAAAGGTTATTAGATTCAATTTTTAAAATCTGCTTTTGAAAATGTGGCCCAGACCTAAATACATGCAACAATATGCCTAAAATATTTTATTTAAAATGTATGTTTGAGACATAAAATGTTTATTTAAAATATATGTTTGAAATATACCCAAACTTTCTGATCATTATTTCTATGTCCTTTTCCAGTCACAATTAGTTTTGATTTTATATTTTGATTATAATTAGTTTTAAAGACAGGTACTCCCTAGTTGTATTTGAATCCTCTTGACTACTAGAACTATATTAAATGCACAGTATTTTTAAAAATGGCAGAAGTCATCCCTATTTCTTTTCCAAGCTAATAGCATCTTATGGCTCCATTAAATTCACCATAGATAAGCTGGGAAGCAGAAAATCCTCTAGCAGCTTATTTTCCCTCATTACAGTCTATCTCTACAAGGACAGAATTTGTAGCTCCTGGCCTCTGCTGAGATTCGCTGATCATATCCCTCATTCTGAACTGAAAGGCCGTGACACATGCCTTTAGAACCACAGCTCAGCTCTGATGAGTTCCCTGCTGTTGTCTGCACCCATGGCATAGGGTGGCATGGTTGTGAAAATGCTGCATACACCATGGATGGTTCCCAAAAGTTGCCACAAGTATGACTCCTTTCACCTTGCTCAGTTTTCTATCAATTTTCCAGCAGGCTTTATACTACAAAATGCCTCCTGCATGACCCTGCCACATATGACAATACCCTCAGTTTCATGTTGAAAAAAAATATTCTATGCTGTAATACAGCTCTGAACTGAAGAAGAAGACAAAAAACTATCACCTCTTGTGGACTCACTGCGTCAGCTGGGGTCCCAAGAAAGTGCAGGACTGAGCTCTGTGCAGTGGACAACCATGCACTTTCTGCTTGGAAGGCAGCCAGGCACTGGGAGGACTGACAGGATGTATCCTACACCACTCAGCCTTATATTGCTTCCTGATGTAGTTTATTTAGCAGCACAGACATATGCAAATTGGTCTGAGGCAAGGGGAAGACTCAGCACTCATCTCCCACAACTTACATGAGCCTGAAAATTATGTTGCTCTGTTAAGAGCTCTACATCCTTTTGTAAGTTTAACTACAAATGAGAAATAATTTGCCAGTATATTAGGGAACATGCAAATAAATACTAAACCATCAAACCTTTAGCCAAACAGTCAGATTGTATCCCTGCTTTGTTATTATTAGCACACATAACTGTAAACCACATCAAGAGTAGAAATATAAAAGTGAATGTATTACAATTACAAACTCAGATGGGCAAACTGTCCCAAAATTATGCATCTATCTTGTTATGTAGCATAAAACACTTTCTTTGGTGCTAGAAAGAAAGAACTTCACTTATAAAACTTAAACTTTCACGTCCCTTAAGAACAGCATTAATTAGTACCTAAACAGACCAAGTAAGAACATGCCTGCAAGGTTCTGAAAATACATTCTCCTATTCATTGCTGCAGAGATGTAAACAAAACCCATACCACTCCAGGTATACAAATATAAGAAACAACAATAAATATTTAATGGTGATGGTAATAACCAGGCAAGAAAATCTGAGAGATGATAATTGATGTTAGCAAAGAGAAAGCAAGGTGGTAGATGGAAGAAGGGAACATACAACCCAACTCTTGTGTTTCTGAAATTTCTTGTGCTGAATTCAGACAAGGATTTATGTTATTATTACATCTGTTATCAAGCTGTTGCTATGAAGTCTCACATTCCATGTAAAATAAAATGTTCTTGGGTGTCATGACTGTGGAGAAATTGTTGAAGATATCAGTCAGACAGAACTGATGCACCCTCATCTTCAAGAGACCAAAGACAATCAGAATAATAATTTTCAATTGGTAATTTTCAATTGAACTGTTCATCCCTGCACGATATTAACTCTGAAATCTGAAGATAGTAATTGACACCATTACATTTTACTGATGATGATTTCAGTAGAAAGAGTCTGCAAATATGGAAACCATACTTAAAGACAATAACATGTTTATGTTCTTAAAGCAGTGAATCAGCCTTTTTTTGTATACAAATGAAATTGTTTGCACTTTAAACTGGATGTAGTTAGTATTTCTAAAAGGAACCTCACAAAAATCTGTTCGTAAATTATTCTTATCTGAGTATTTGTCATGATCCCAACAATTCTTCAAGGCTATCTAGAAAAAAATTGTGGAGTTCGTAGCTGACAATCAAGTCACCCACTTCAAACTGAAACGTGCATTTAAAGATTTATTATTAGTCAGTGTGAAGTTAATCGCATATTTTATCATCAAATTCATTTCAAGTAAATTTTCTGTTTCACTGAAACCTATAGTTTAGAACTAGCTTTGCATAAATTTGTTCTGACAGTCTTTTTCTTACTTGTTTTTTCAAGATAAGCTTCTCAAAGCAAAGTGAAAAGAGGAAGTCTTTGATAAAACTTGAGCCAAAAGCCTCACTAACCCATCTGAGATTTGACTCCCTTGCTTTTTTTGGCACCTACAACCATCTTGGGGGGAAATTATGTAGATGTTTGAAGTCATTCCTTCTACAACACACAATGGGGTTCTCCTGCTCAAAGCTTTTTAACCATGTGTTTTCTCATTCTAATTGCATTTTCATTCTCTGCTCTACAAGCTTCACTTCATTGCTGCTGCTGTATGCTCCCCTCTGCATTTTCTGTGTAAACTGCAAACACACACCTATTCCTATACATAGGAATAATGTAAACTAATAGATGGATGATCTCTAGAGGTCCCTTCAAGCATGTAAGTCCAGCTTTCTGACTGAAGTGGGATTATCACCTGCACTACATTAAATTGGTTGAACAAATTCAAATAGTTGTAGTTGCTGCATGATCTTTCCTTAATTTCATCAAATTAAAAAAAAATTCCAAATCTCTCACCTTCTTGTTCTTTTTGAGGTTTCCCATTAGCCTGGTTCTCGTTGTTTTCAAGTCCCCTGGTCAGAAACTCTATCACTCAGCATATTGGCCACACCAACATATTCAGTGTTTTCTGCAAATACATACCACATGTAGTCTCTTGCATCACTTGGGTCTTCGCTGAAGATATAGAATAAATTCAGCCCCTGTATTGATTCCAAAATGAATCCATGTGGTACCAGCTACTAAGCAGGTATTGAGCCACTGACTGCTACTGGACAACAGTTCAGACATGTTTAAGCTTCTTCAAACCATGGTTCCTCAGCTTCCAAACAAGAATGCTGTGGGAACTCACATGTTGAAACTCTTGGTGAAGGCAAGGTACATTTTAAGCAGCCATTCCCTTCACCTGCAATAGCATGGCAATTCATCACAAAAGGCAAACAAAATTGCAAAGCACAATCTGCTCACGGCTAATTAATACTGATTACTCCTGACCTCTTTTCACTCTCTCTGAGTTTGGAAATGTGTGCCATATCAAAAACAGAGCCTGAAGGCCCAGCAATGCAGCCACAAGAGCCATACTTGAACCTGTGCTTTTTAAAGTAGGAAAGCTTCAGAGCTTTTGTGGCCAGCAGTCCTTCCTTGACTGACAAGCTCCCAGATCTTCATCTGGCAGCAGACTGAAGGCATCACGGACATGCTGCTCAAGTGGGCATTCACAACCTGAGTGGGTTGGAGTCAGTGTGTCTGGGCTGGCTCCATCATCCTCCCTTCCTATTCAAAACTTCCATTTTCAGCATTTACATCTGTACTATTGTTTTCAAAACTTTAAGACAGTTTGTCTTTATTGAAATGTAAAAACAACAACAACAACAAAAACAAACAAACAAACAAACAACAACAACAAAAACAGAAAAAAACCTGGAGTGCATATCACTCTTAATTATGCAAAATACCAGTAATCTAATTGCAGTGAAAGTCAGCAGCTCAGTTTCCCCAGTTAACCCTGACCATTGCACCTTCCAGTACTAAGACAGGGTGCTTTGTCCCAGGTAGAAAATAACATCTGACGACTCACTATGAGAAATACAGTGTTTACGCATTTTTTTTATGCCTCCTGCCCAGCTACAGCTCACATCTGCACTTCTTCAGCTGATGAGATTTGACATCAACACTCAAAATGGCTGGCAACCTCCACCTGCTGAAGACAGGCTTCACTGTGTAATTTCAACCATCTGGATACAGCATCATTACTTTCTTTCTTTGAAATACCTCTTTTCATGAATTCTCAGGAAATCAGCTTTCACTCTTCTGCCTGAATGAAGCTGACAAAGTCATCTATTGCTTTCTTCAAACTGGTTGAGCTTTTCCTTCAAAATCTTTTTCTTCTGGGACAGATCATTCATCCCAGCTTTTACCAGCTCTCTCCCCAGTGACCTGCAACCTGCTTTTGAAGTTTCCAACACATTTTTTTTTGGAGCCTCCTATATAGAATTGATTTTCTTCTTTTATTTAATTAGAAAGTAATGTAAAAGGATTTTTTGTTTGCTTAACTGAAGTTGTCACTTTCTGAACAGAACACATGGCCCTATTGCCTACAACGCTAAAAGTAACTGTAAATGAGTTTGGCATTAGCACTTAAGCCTTAAAAAAACATTTTCATCACTAAGAACATCATGAGAAACATTATTTTTCTTGGCAACAGATGGTTTAGTACATGCTGCAAGCTTCAGTGATGAAGAAAATGTTAAAACACTGGAAAGTAGTTAGGCATGCACAGGAGGTGGAGCTTAGAAAGACTACCTAGATCATTAATGCAGAATTATCCAAACATGCCAGAAGTACCAAACTATACAAAGGAATTCAGTGGAGGGCTACACGATCTCTTTTCTAACGAAAAATATCACTAGTTTTATAGAAGTGTGCAAAACTTCTGTCAGTTCTTTATTTGTATGTCATTGACTTACTTATATTTGTAACATCTGTCTCTGAAGTTCAAATTGAGAATGGGAGAAACAATCAGCCACAATAAAACAGCAATACTTTTTTCTGAAAAAGATCCAACTCCAATACAGGTCAATCAACAGTACTCACAGCAACCCTATTTGTCACCCTGCTCTCTAAAACAGCTGATTTTCTCCATTGTTTTTCTGAAATTTAACATGCTAGCTGTCGAACCTTTACCTGCTCTTCCTGGGGAAAAAAACAAACAATAACAAACAAAAGAACAAACATCCCAAACACAACAAGTCTAATATTGAATTTTGCGTTGATTTTACTAAATGTTTCCCAGAGCTGGCTTTCAGTCCGGCTGTGCTCCTACACAGCATGCAGAACTGGAGCCTCAGTGGAATTCACCTCAGTGTGTTCCAAAAAAGATAAACTCTGTGTATTTTTGCTTTCTAACAGGGCATATTTAACCAACAATATATCTGAATAGGTTCATTTTCAAATATGGACTACAGTGATCTTAATTAAGATTGTACTATTGTTCCATAACTTCTCTTTATGTGGATACAGATGTTCTGGGGATGAAGGAACTCCTTTTCAAGGCACCTGAATGCACAGTTTTCCCTGAATTGCAGAGAGGTGAAAATCTGTTTCTGCTTCTTTTATTTCACAGAATGTCTAAAGCATTTGCTCAAGTAAGGGGAACAGAGGACTGGCCTCCCACCAACTTTGGATCATGTGAGAATCACAAGGGAATTCTTACAGCATTTACAGTGTAAAACAGGTTCTCAGGAAAGATAAAGATGGACGCTTGCAAACATCAATCTAAAAACACCACAATTAGTGTTTGAGTCTCTTCATTTAGATGTGAGTGCCCAGGTATGCCACATGATCAAGGTGAATGATTGGATTTCTTGATCAGTTTGATTTTTCAAATATGCCATTAAATTGTGAATCACAGAATCATAGGGGTTGGAAGGGACCTCAAGAGATCATCAAGTCCAACCCCCCTGCCAAAGCAGGTTCCCTACACCAGGTTGCACAGGTAGGCGTCCAGGCAGGCCTTGAATATCTCCAGAGAAGAAGATTCCACCCCCTCTTTGTGCAGTCTATGCCAGTGCTCCATCACCCTCATTGTATGGTTCAGAAAGCTGCTATACCCAGCATGCACCCATAAAAGTGCTACAGAAACTCCTTCCATAAAAAGAGATCCTTGAAAAGTCATAAAGTTCATGAAACATGATGCTAAGTGACAGATGAGTGGATGAACGATTTTGATCGTTGTCAGAAAAAGACTCCACTCTCCTGAAGTGGGAAATAAACTCACTTTCAGCTTTTTCTGAACAGATGATACTCTGTACAATCCTGCTAGAGATGAGAGCAAAGGGAGAAGAGAACAGCATTTTTATGCAGTTCTTTACTCAGTATTCCCATATGGGAAAAGGGAATTAGGAAAACAAAAAGTCCCACTTTCCTCTCTATTTTTAAAGGACTGTCTTCTCAGAACACTCCTAAATAGGTTCCCAGCATTAAGATTTTTGAGCATGCTCTGAAGAAAGGTAGCAAGTAGGATGAGTTGAGGGATGGACCTGCATGAGAGGGTTATATTGTGGAGGATACCCCCAGAGCATTGTACCCACCTCCAGAGAGCATTCTGACTTTACCAGAATAACGCTTTTATATCCTAGACCAGTCCTAAAACAAATGTATACTGCTTTTAGTCAGACCTTGATAGGGTGCTTTAGTGAAAAGGTCAGCGTAGGAGACCCTGGAGGAGTATATTTGCTGGAGAGCTTTAGAGATCCAATCAGTATAGCAGAGAGGGATGGGATGAGCCTGCTGCACTCATACTTCTGCATAGGATGGTGATACACTTCCCTCGTTTTCACTCACTTCTTATGTCCCAGACTTCCATTTCAGCAAATGTGGTGTTTAAGCATATCACTAAATGAATAATGCAAACAGCATGTTTACTGTACTGGCCTCCAAGCTGTCCCACCAAAAGCCAAGTCATTGCAGGGCAGGAAGAGTGGGATGGAGATTAGCCTCTGTAGTCTCTCTGCTCATGCTGGCTTCTTGCTGCTGTCTGCTACCAGGTAGATACTACCCTCCAACAGCACTGCTTCCTGTGTATAGGAGCAGTAATTCCCACAGGTAATTCATCACTGTCTCTCTACAAATACTGTCACTTTTATGCAGCGACATAGAGAAATAATGCTCTCGTAAATCTTTCTAAAATAAGAGATGGGAGAATTTATTGCCACCAATAGCTTGGGTTAATCTGAAGTCAATGATTTGTGCTCCCTGGAGCCACAGTAGCTATATATATGTATAAATAAATAAACAATTAAAAAAACCCAACAACACTCAATGAGTTACACTGTCTTTATCCATTTTGTAACATCTGTTTCCCTTCTTTCCTTTGTAAAAGCAAAATAAAACAAAACACAACACCAAAAATCCAACACCCCCTCTAAATTAGCTACTGGCAGCCGGCAGGAGCTGAACCTCTTTTCTCACTGTGCCACTAGGAGAGTAAAGGAAATGATGGTCCCCTGCACCTCATAAGCCTCTTGCTTTATCCCTAAACAGAAAGTACTGGTGTGATCTGTCCTTGCCTCTCTTGCTGTCTGCCATTGCTGCAGAAAAATGTTTTTATTATTGTAAGAATAACTCTGCTTACTGAGATTAAATTGAACTGGAAGCTATATATATACATATTTGTGTGTCCATATATGCATATATGTACATGCAAACACACCTATTACATACTCCTTGGAACCACGCTAAGGACTCAGCTGCCTCTTAGACTCAAGACAAAAATGAAATAAGCCCCAACAGGTAAGATAATCTGCAAGAAGTGTACTCACATCACCAAACAGCATCTTGCACTCTTACACCCCAAAGCTGTAACAACTGATAGATGATACATTCCTTCCTTTGAGAATAGGGAATAGTTCAGCTATTATAGCTTAAAGATGATTACACGTTTACTAGTCTAATGGAAAAACAACTTGTAACATAAGTCTGTTGGCTTACGCTGGGCAGATTTCACTCCCTCCAGTGAAACACCTCATCCATTTAAAAGCACAAATGCATTGATACTAAGTCAATAAATTAAACAGATGCCAGGTTTTTTCCTCTTTAAAGTGGACTGTTTGAAAATAGATGGGCAGTTACTCAGCAAAAATGTTTCTTATCATTCTGCTAAGACTGAGCGCAGATAAAACCACATCAAAATAAGTATATTTATGCATGTGTACAAAGCCAGGAAAATTGCCTCCTGTTGCAAAGCACTGAAGCCTGTTATTAGTATACGCACAGCCACACAGCCTGAGATGAGATACAAAAAAATAAAAATAAAAAAATTTAAAAAAATAAAATGCTGCTGAAGTGGAAAAACAGAACTAGAAAGTGGAAACTTATTAGGAGAAGGGAGAAGAGGCAGCAGGGAAAGGTCATTCAGAAAACTACACAAGAGAAACATAAACAAGTTGCAAAGGGAATGGAAAACATGCACAGAGCTCTCCAACACTGCACAGCCAACCACGAGGAGCCCAGTTGTTTAGTTGCAATGAAGGCTTTTAGTGACAGCTAAAGCTGAGTGATAATCTGTCAGTTTCTAAGAGTTAAAGTGTGTCAGGGCACAGAAGCTGAAAAAGGAAAGGGGAAAGACAGAAGTGATTTCTAGCAGAGCCACAGGAGTAAGGTCTGGGCTCAGCCAGGGAAAGGAGCACACCATACAGGCTGCAAGGAGCCACACACTCCCTCAGCTCACCCCATGTTCCCTGACAACAGGAGTTCATTTAAGACGTTTCCCCTAGAAACACAACTGATAACCATTGTTCCTACTGCCATAGCAGTCACTACATGCCTGGGGAACACCCGGCCTGCAGATGTGGCACAACCCAGAACCAGATACTTGTGAGGCAGCCCTTACCTTAGCTGATCAGCTCAGTGCTTCTTTCTTACCTCAGACACAATCTCCAGCTTCCCTGCAAGCAGGAGCTAATTAGCAGTTGGCAGAGCACTCTATTTTTCTTTTTCTTTCCTTCAGCTGAGCCCAGCCTCACTACAGGTGCAGCCACTTGTGCCTCCCTGCTTTGCTGTGCTCCCACAGCTGTCTTCAGCATGGGCTCAGCATTCTCCGTGGACATTTTGCCATCACCCCAACCACTCCTGCCACAGAGCCTGGGGTTTCCTGATGATAGGCCCGGTGGTCGGTCCCGCTGCAGCAGGGCAGCCATCTTCTGCAGCAGCACATCCTCCCCGCAGCCACAGTAGCTCCCAGCTATCCTGGGGTGCTGTCACTGCTCAGAGAGCTGTGAGAATGCCATATGTGCTGTTACACAGCTAGCTAACCTCATTAAAGGAAAATAATGACCCTCTCAGTTAACTGCTCAGTGAGTGTATGCTACCTCTCTCAACTGCTCTTTCAGGAAACCTGGTACAATTTCACTTGAACGTGCTCAAAGCGGTGGTGGATGCCTCATGGTGGATACTCAAGGTCAGACTGCACAGGGCTCTGAGCAACATGATCAAGATTTAAGTGTCCCTGTCCATTGCAGGGGAACTGGAACAGATGACCTTTAAGGGTCCCTTCCAACTCAAATGACTCCGTGATTCTATGGAATGTCTCAGCTGACCATCAGATTGAATGCTTTCAGTTTATAAGCAAAAAAAAAAAGTTGTTTTATGCAGCTGCCAGCCCTGCATGTGCTCGTATGGACGTGAAAGACGAACTGTGTTCCTCCTGGCACTGCTGCCCTATCCATAATCCCAGCCCAGCATGATGGCTTGCAAGCACAGTGAAGGTGCAGCTGAAGTGTGCAGAAGATGATTTGTGAGCCAGGTGCAGTTTAAATTTTGGCAGAAGGAAAAACCTATTTTTTGTTTTCACACAAACAATCCTGAGGTTTGAGTGACTGAGAGACGATAAATGCTGTGTATTTTTACAGAGCATCTTTTCAGAGGAGAGCTCAAGATGGAGCTCTTAACCTCTGAGGCTGGGACAAGGCCATGCCATACATGTTTATAGGGCAGGACGGGAAAAAAGGATATCATGTTTATTCTGAAATGTTAACTTTCTGCTAAAACCAAGCCTCAAGTCCCTCCCCTGCCCTTAGACTGTAAAACAGTTTCACACCACAGAAGTGAAAACACAGCTGCTTGCCATGACTCCCTGATCTGAGTTAAGTCCAGCAAAAATAAATGCGGTGGAATTCAAATGTTATCTTTCTTTCTATTGAAAATATCACTGGATAATCTATTGGAGTCCCAGCTGACCTCCAGAGCCAGGGCCACCTGCAAGTGGCCTGTCCCTCCCCCTTTGCAGTGCTGGAGGCATCACTCTCACAAGCTGCTTTGGTTCATGGTGGTTGCTGCTAATGCTGCTCTGGGGATTGGACCTCACTGACAGCAAATCTGTGACACAGATCTGCACACAGATGTCTTCCTTGCCAATGATCGACAGGATCCTGGGAAGTGTTAGTCAGGAAATTTCAAATAGTTTCAGAAGTATTTCTTGCTAAAAGCAGCCTTGCCCAAGGGGGATAAGTGTTCCAACTTTGGGAGTATCAACCTATGAGGTCAGTGTTGGGGTGGACAAAAATAGCCTATATCAGGACACTCGGACCATCTTTGTCATACTTCAAGTTCAGTGCTGTTGGATATTTAAAAAAGAATATATTGTCGAATGCTACCAAGATCTTGTGAGATAAAGATTATGAAAACAGAGATTTGATTCTGGTAGTGGTAGTGTGCTACGGTTCAATTATTTGGGGCTATCAAGTTTATGGTTTGTCTGCAGGTCTTTCAAATTTCATACAATGTGATATGAGCTCAGGTATCATATCAGAAATTTTCTATATTTAGTCCTTATTTCCAGGTGCCCTGTCTGTAAATGCCACAATTTTATAAAACATTCGCTGCAATGTTCCTTCAAACTTTTCTCCTCTTTCTGACTCTGACATGCAGGAGTAATCCAGCTGTCAGGAGTCAAAGTATGCTGTGACTGGGGCTCCTCACATGCAAATTCCTGCATCAGTTCAGCTTTGAAAAGGGCTGTCCTGCCTGCTGAAAAGTGCAGCAATCCAAGGCACAAGTGTGTAACTCAGACAGCAATGAGAAAGATATCACTGCTACAGAGTTTTGCCTGGCATGTGTCCTGACACTGGCAGTTTGTGCAGTAATTTCCTCCCCAGATGCTCTGGACTTTCAGAGAGTTTGGCTCAAGAGGTTAAAAAAATAATGATCTGGCAGTAAACAGCTTTTCAGAAACATTATTTGGAGTCTTACTCAAACTTGTGCAATGCTTTGTCTACAGTAATAGGAATTGCAGCAAATAATGCTATTAGGTACACAAACTGCATCTTCAAATGATCTGTTCAAAAGACAGAATGCTGCTGGACTTTGAAAGCTTTCTACCCAGATATAACCTTTTCATCTTCTTTCTTTTGTCTTGCTTGCACATTGCTGTGCGACCTGACTCAAATGCCCCAGATCTTGGAAAAACTTGACTCTGAGTATAAATGTGAGGTTTTGATTCTGTTCTATGGATTTACTGATTTGTCTATAAGGAAATCTCCTAGCTAATAACAAATGAACAAACAAACAAACTCACACACAAACACACACACGCACATAAAACACAACAGAAAGAAATGTTTAATGATACTCAGAGCAGTAAATGGAATCCAGCTTCCTTTCCTCCTTTTCCACCAAATTTACTCACTACTTAAAAGTCAATTTCTCGTAAGTCAGTTGGTAGGAGGCAGAGCCTTCTCCTGTGGAAATGAATGCTGATATATAGAATCATAGAATGATTTATCGTAACCCTTTGCCCTGGATGCTCTTCCCTTCAGAGATGGGGCACTCTTCAGCTCCTCAAGGGGCCAGGACCACCGAAAAGGTTGAGCAAACAATGCCATAATAACCACAGGATTTATCCAATCTCAGCAGTACTGCTGCCTGGTGATTAAAGCAATGAAATTGGCTCTTGGTTCTGCAGTGCAGGAGAAGACCTTATAGCACTGCACATTTGTGCCAAATGGATTGCTCAAGCTTGGAAAGCCTTCCTGCCTTCTCATGTACACATATTTAATCACAACAGGCCCTGTTCCTGGAAAAACAACATGGCACCAGCAGAATTGTTGTTACTCACTTTCTAACAGAAAAACAACGGCTAGAAGTAGAGCTCAGCCTGCGTGCTATAGGTAGTGGAGGGGACTTTAACAGACCACGAGGAGATGTTCATTTGCATTTGTAGCAGAGCCCAGGAGTGTGTGCTGGGGGTCTTTCTGGAGTGGGGCTGGCAAGCGGGGAGATGGTTGGCTAGGTGGTCCCAGGACAGCAATGAAGGCCTGGCTGATGCTGCTGCTGATGTTCCTCCGGTTTGTGTGTTGCTTTGACCCTGAAAAAGTAACAATTGAAATAGCAGGGAGAAAGCAGATGTCTGGAATCTGTCTGAACTAACTGAGATGTTTTCTTAGTGGCCCATCTTGAGAGGTTTCTTTTCTTCCAGGAAAGCTGGAAGGGAAGCACAGAGGGCAAAGATAGTGCCTGAGCCATGCCTATGTCACCCTCTGCACAGCAGCTGAGTTTACCCAAGGTGCTCCATGGTGACCCTGGCAACTGAAATCTTTTTTCATCCAGTCCTGCTCACCGGGTACCCCTGGCTTGTCATAAGCTCCATTATCCCATGGAAGGAGAAGTACAGTCTGTTCAAGGCTATACATTAAAACTAAACTCTGTAACTCTATAAATCGTACATGAAAATGGAGCATAAGCCAGGAGAGATCATTCCTCAGCTGCTTCTCTTGGCATCAGATGAAGTTTGGGAAGTCCTGTGGAGTAACACAGTAGTTAGCTGCTCCGTTTTTTAATGGGAAAGCCCTTTCTTAATTCATCTGAATTTTCCCAGGGTTCTGGGCAATTAAATTGGGGTGTGAGGGTCTGCAGCTCACTAGTAGCTGGAAGAAAAGTGATCTCATATTGAACACTGGCAAAATCCATGTGGTTACTGCTAGTCCAGACTATGGAAAAAATGAGATACAAAAAGAAAAGCACAAGCTGCACCTTCCAGCCTACGAGTCAGCCTCCTGAATGGATAAGTTAGGTCAGACCAAGGATTTATTCATCTTGGTATCATTTTTTCAATGCATTCTAAACTGGATGCTTGTGGAAAGATTGCGAGCATTTCCCCTCTACATTCTCTGAGCTAACAGCTATCTGTGATTTGTGTGTCCGGATACGAAGCCTGCATTCCCACCATCAGTTTTCATCAGCCTCAAATGAAGCCACTGATGTTCCAGAATCTCATGAATCCCTTAATTCTGCTGCCTTCTGAAGCAGACTGCTCTAAGGAACTCTGCTGCTTAACTACATGGTTGCAAACAGTTGTTTCCTCTTGTTGATTTAAAGTCAGTGCTTGACTGTTCATTACCATGAACAAACTGTTTCTCATTCATATTTTCCCTGGCCATCATAATTTCACTGACCTTCATCATACCCTGCCTCAGTCTCTCCCCTCACACCACAAGAGCTGTTTAATCTCTCTTTATATGAGAGCCTGCCCTAGAGCAAAGCAAGGTTTGTACAAAATGTGCCTGTTAGCATAAACAGTTGCCCCTACAATGCCAAGAGACAGGTGGATGGGGGCTGTTTCCACACAGGCACTATTTCTCTGCAATCAGTGGGAACACACTGCAGACCTCTGGACCAGGATGCACTGGAAAGAGCAGCTGCTTTCTTTCACCTATTCTCACTGAGAAAGGCATTATTGGTTTATTAATCTCTGAAAGCACAGTAAAACACAGCTACACAGCTTGGATGTTTGCCTCTTGGCAGTTTTTAGAAGGAAGAACATATATTACACAGGGAGAACTGTACTTATAGAGCACTGTACGATTACCTGAACCTCTCAGCAGTTTGTCAGAAAGCTCTGTTCCCTGCTATGCTTCATTAACAGTGCAGGTTTGCTGTAGCATTGGAGTCAGTGCTGCTGGGCTGCCTGAAAGCTGTCAACACAACCCAGCTGGGCTCAGCACTGTGCCACCAAAGGATGAAAGATGGGGAGCAGGGGGAGGGATGGTCCTGGCCAACACCAAAATATGAGCCAGCACCCAAAACACCATTGAGACTCCAGTGGACAGCATTGATGCTTTAAAGACAGTTTCAAATAGCGTAAACTAACCTCGTGTGCATCTATGGATGAGCTATTCTTAATTATGGGATGAGGCCAGGGAAGAGACCATGAAACATAGCAATGAGTGGAAGCAGGAATTGGCATTTTGCTGCTAAATGACAAATGACAGGGAAGGTCCAGGAAGGCTTGTGAAGGAAAGCCAGGAGACATCAGTCACACTGCTGACCTACAGTGTTAACAAACCCCTCTTTATATAAGTAGAACTGTGGTATTGGCAGCACACGTGCTTTTAGCCCACCAGAAACCTAAGCTTCTTCCTTCTCCCAAGTGCTGCTTGGCAGCAAAAAGGTCCAAGTTGAATTTCAGGTGATTTGTATTAAAATTTGAAATGATGCTGGCTCAAACTCCAGTTCCACGTGCTCAGAAATGAACAATACTCATCCAGCCTCAAGTAGCAACTTTTGAACAGGGATTTAAAACCAGTAGGAATTTACTGATGGTATAAAAGTGAAAAAAATAAAACATTTTCTAGAAAAAGCTGAGCTTTCCCAGAAGGTAAAGTGTTACCTGATGATAGACCAGAGACTATCTCCCTCTTTCAGCTCTGAGTGGCCCACAGGGTAAGTGCTGTAATTTCCCTAACATTAATTCTGAGTAATCTAGTTGGTTGTCTGCTAGCTTTTTGTTTCTTTGTTTTATTTTTGTGTTGTTTGGTGTTTTTTTTTTTTCCCAAGGAAACTATCCTAAACCAGCTCAGAACTGCTCCACAGAAGAAGCATGGCAGACCCTGCCACTTTCCTTTGCTCTCCAACAGACGCAATTCTTCTCCATTATGATCTCCTTTTGGTGATGATCTTCCCCTTCTGTCACTGAAAATTGAACAAAACACAAGTGAATCCCCCACTTTATCAAACCACACATTTGTGAAGCACAGCCTCCTTTGCTTACGGTGCTTTTAGCTCTCCAGGTTTCCCTCCTGCTTCCTGCAGGCCAGAAGCCCCAGAAGGGCAGGTCAGTGGCTCAGCTGGTGCTCCTTAGCTCACTGAAACTTCTGGAGAGCAGCAGGAGGGTACAGGCCTGGTCACAGCTGGTACACAGAGGAACAGTTGTGACTGAGCCTTGCTGAGCTGGAAAGGAATGAATAGATCCCTGCAAAGCAGTAAGACAACATTCTAGTCTCTGCGAAAGAAACAGGTCTGGAGCAGCCAGTAGTTCAGCCTCGTAGTTGTGAGAAACTTTTGGAACAAACCCTAGGTCTTGAGGGTATTTAGTATCACTTTAAATTACCTGTGAAGCCTCCTTTAGTGACCTCAGCCTTGGGCTGTGACCTGGGGGATGTTGGTGTTACACCAAGATGTGTGCTATGCTCCTTCATGGCACTAGGGCCAACAGCAGGTTCCATTTTGTTGAATGGAGATGGGTGAAAGTAACTAACTTCTCCAGCACCTTAGTTCAGGGCAGCCCGTGGAAGTCTATATGGTACCACAGAATATCTGTAGTTTCTAAATGAGAATATTAGAAGGATTTGCAAAACATAATTTGCCATCTTTTCATTTGCTCCCTCCCTAAACGTGCCTGTAATGGCTTGAGCTTCTACCAGACGTACTCTGGAAATCCTGGATAATGGCTTTGCAACAAACAGGTGATGGTGGCATGGGATGAGGCAATGGGAATGTGAACACTCATTTTCCAAGAAGTATGAATTACCTTCTGGCAGCAAGATGCAAAATCAAAGATATCAGAAAACTCTAAAACAGGACTGTTTGGCTGGCTAATATAGCACTGATTCTCATCAGGACTACCCAGTGTAAAGAGAAGTACATGGCATAGAGCTACATTAAATGTTACTGAACAACAGTGCATGACAGAGCTATTTTCTGTTGATGGCACTCAGAAAATTTATTGAACAAAAGAAATACAATATTATTTACAAAGTTTCTTTCTCTTGCACACCATCTCTCAGAGCCTGGTTTGGAAATACTCCCAGATATGCCCTGTTAGGCTTCTTTTTGCATTCAAGAAATACACTTTCATCAAAATGAAAAAAATATCCAAACTGCTGCAGAGAAATTTGAATTAATAGAACATTTTCATGTCTTGGAGCCTGGAGGATGACTGTGCCACTAGCAAAGTGTAGCACCAAGGTTTGTCTCTGCCTTAAGGGCCACCACAGTGTATAATAATTTAAAAAAGCATAAATTTGCTTTCCTCTATAAATGAAAATCCAAATTAATGTGATGAGAAATGCTATTACAAGAACAAGTAGCATCGGCACTGGGTGTGATGTGCTCCCCTGGTTATGCTGCAGACTGATTTATTTTCTTCCCTGAGAAAAACAGTTCAACCACTTAAGAAAAACAAAAATAGGTTGTAATAACAACAATAATAGTCCCTCAGCCTCTTGTCATCAAGCACTCGCAGCCTAATTGCATTGGGATCATGAATGTTGGTAAAGTCTGTGTCCCAGATCTCCTCTGATTTTTTCACTTGCTAAAATGTAATAGTTAGATGATGAGATTTTGTATTTGAACTGAACACCACCTGGCATTAAGTGAGTCTTAATGCTGGCTGCAGCCACTGTGCCTCACACAGAGTGCCCAGCCAATGGGATTAGCACTGCAGAGCCTGAGTGGGCTGCTCTTGAACGGCACTGGTTGAGTCTGGCAGCAACCAGTAACTGAGCTGTCCTCAGGGAAACGCTCATGGCTGTGGTTTCCAGCAGTGAGGGACAGGCTGGCAGAGGTGCCCTGACTGATGACCCGGTGACAGCTAAGCAAGCAGAGGCGGTGAGGAGAAAAGGGGGAACAAAAGTATGAGGCTTGTGCAGGACAGACTTACAGAAGCATGGGGAGGTGGCAGGTGGGCAAAAAGAGTCAGGAGAGCTGTGATGGCTGGAGCATGTCCTTCGTGAGCCAAAGGTGGCCTCCCAGTAGTCTTCACTATTCCTTTTAGACAAGGTATCTGACTATTTTTTCTTGTGGTTTTTCTTTTCTTCAAGTTTTCTGTGCTACAAGCATGACTTAAACCAGTTTCAACTGACCCAGACATAAAATCCTTCGTTCTGTTGCTGTACATCTCTGCCTCATTTGATATCTGCCCACAGTCTTCCTCAGCAGTGTAGTCTGCAAACCTAGAAACCTATAGAAATCTCTTTTTTTTCCCCACTTGTTCTTCCCAGTCTGCCACCCAGACTGCTGTTTGATGCAGTCAGGTCCTTCCATGACTGAGAGGAGCATTGTGTAGGAAACACATTCAGATCATCAAAGGCAGTTGCAGAGGCCTTGGCAGGGTGAGCTGGGGCTGTCCAACGAACTTTCATCCTTCTGCTTCCTGTCTTCTCAGAACATTTGGCTCTGTAGTCCTTTTTTTGATTTTTGGAAGGCAGCAAGAGATTGCTGCATATTAATAGGCTTCAAAACACACCGCTTCACTATACAGGCAAAAGGAGACTGACAGAAAGTTTCAGCTATTTCATTTCAATTAATCTTTGCCACACATTCTACTAGTAGTAATTTGATCTCTCTGAGTTACTCTATTTAATTCTCCAGCAGCCATTCTTACAACTCTTGGACCAAAAATACAGAAGTTCAGGACCAAGAAAGCTTTAATCTCTGACAACTTGGTTTTCTGGAAGCTTATCTAGCAATTACAGCTCTAAATGGATGATACACGCTCATTTTGAAAAACAAAACATTTTAAAAAACATTTTTGAAGTGCCTCAATAAGATATGCACGCAGTCTAACTTGCGGGGCAAACCTTGAAGATAGTGAAGACCAGAAGCTGTTTGCCACAACAGAATAGAAGAATTCAATAGGACATTGCAGACTTGAATTAATTCTATAGAAGCAGGAAAAACAAAAAGGCACAGGCAACATAGTTCTCCTTTAATGCAGCATCTGTATAGTGGACTTTTATTTCTTTAATCACCAGTAGATGGCAATCCAGTACTTGGCCAGCCAAATGCTGGTGGAGAGCCTGCTCTGTATACAGGTCCATGGGGGCTTTAGTTATATATCATGAGTGCAACTTAGGACTCAGAACATCGTCCAAGTGAATCATTTAACTGATGTGGTGTTATGTTGCTGGCCAGCTCAGATGGCACCAGCACAAATAAGACTTGAGAAGTGCGTGTAAATGGCAACAAATTGGAAGATTTTTCTGTCTTTAAAAGATGTTGGTTGTTTTAGCGATGACAGCCTCTTAAACTGACATTTTTAGAAGCCTTTGGAGGTAATACATGTACATTTTAGGGTCTACTTTGTTTGGAACTTCACGTGACCTTACAGTGGGCTGTACAGGGAGAGGTGTACTTCGGCTAAGTCACCTGGAGGGAGGAAGAAAAAATCTTTCCTTCCATGAAAAAGCATAACAAGTCAGTATGCAGCGAAGCAAAGGGAAGGCAGCAAGGGTGGTATGGTAGAAGGGACGTCTTTCACACATCAGGAGTTATTCCTTTTGCCCTCTTCAGGCAACCAGTTAAGGTAAAGTAGGTGAAAAGAAAGTAAAGATAGCAATCTCAATTCCGAGGCAAATATTTGGCGATTCCATAACAGAGGTAAACAGCAGCAGCCCTTGCAGAATGGTTTCCATTTCTGAAGCCTCATATTAACATCAGTTACTGTTTGTATTCCACTTTGAATCAAAGAGAACAGGAAGCAAACGTTGCATGGGACTCAGATAACAGGCATCGAGTGGCACAGTTTCTATGCAAATGTTTTTCAGAGGTACTCGTACCATTTATTGTCTAATTGGCTCATTAGCAAGAAGAGTGGGATTGCTGATTTTGTGATTTTTAATTTTTTTTTAATAAAAAAAGAGCTCTTGAGTTCCAGGGGTCATTAACACAATGCTGATGACAAACCTTGTATCTGTTACTTTCTTTAAAAGTTAAGCCAGTGAGCAGAAACTACGTGCCTGGAAAAACGAATGATCTCTTTTGTATTCCCATTGCTCTGCGTGAGAAAGGATGAATCAGACACTGCTGTGATTCAGAGCTAGTGACAATCTTCTCAGATCAGGACCCACATAGGGAGCTGTGCTGCGAGCCGAACAAGTTCCTGTTGCCTTGCACACTATGCTCCAACACATCTTGCAGTAGTCTCCACCAAACGCTGACAAAGAATTTGGACTGATAGGAGGAAGGATCTTTGCTTGTTAAATAAAGCAAACGAAGATATGGCAAGCTGTCACACACAGAACCCACATTTTTAACAGATATAATTAATAGTTTAAAAAAATATATATATATTTTTTTTGTCATTTGGTGTAATTAAACCTGTTCTGCCACCCGGATATGGCAGTGGGGTCCTTTTCAATAGTGTGTACTGTAGGTGAATTTATACAGCCAACACTGAAGCAAGTGAAAAGCAGTTGTAGGCATTCATCACCTCCAAAAAGCTGGGCCACTCATGTCTTGTTTTGTCCTGAAGTAATTATTTTGAGCCTGTTTTGAGGAATAATGACCAGAGGTTCCCACAAGTGCTTAGAAACAAGCTAGAAACTTTTCCTGAACTTCTCTAAATATTTTTGAGTAGTTCCTCCTTGAAGAACGTCTTCACAAATTGATTCATTAACTTGATGGCACAGATTTGTACAATATACAATAAGTGTACTTCTGAGGCCTCCATGTTCCCAGAGGGTAGCAATGCTGCTCAAACTTTTATGATCTTCATCAGCTTTCCACCAGTTTCTTCATCTATCCCTTCCTTCTTCCCCTCCTCTCTCTCCAGCATCGTCTCATCTGTCCCATGAGCTGAATGACCCATTTTCCCTCCTCCTATCTTCCTAACGTGGCCAGAGCAAACAAATGCCAGGCATATTCCTTAGTCTGTTTTATGCTTGGGCTGCTCTGCAAGAATCGGAGTTGAGTGTTGCAGCTGCAGCTGAACAGGGCACAAAGGAAGAGCAGAGGCACAGCTGGTAGGTGTTACCCGCACAGCACCAGGAGGACTACACAGAGATAAGGAACACCTGGGGTGGGTGATACTGGAGACAAAGAAGAAAAATCAAGTGGTAGAAAGCAAATAATAGAAAACAAACGCCTCCCACTCCAGCACTGTATGAATCTCACATGAGCTGCAGGGTGCAACCCATTGTGCTCTAAATAGAATTATCCAGGTCTACTTCATGTGTATCAAGAAGATGGTGCCTAGGGAACCATGTTGCCACCCACTCTACCTGGGGGGCCCTTCTCCAGGATCTCTTGTTTGTGCCTCAGGACTAAATGCTCCTTGTAAAAGCAAACTGGAATCAAAGACTGCATCTGCCCTGAACCCATCTCTCACCTACCTGATTCAAATGAATTTCTCCTCTCCAAATCTTGACTTCATAGGAATCCAGAGAAGTGCTCAGAAAAGAAGGTAAACCCAGAAAGATGAGCAGAGACAGAAAGCTACCGGCTTGGAGGGCCTGTTTCCCATTTGAATGTGGTACTTTTTGCCAGCCAGCAGTAGGTACTCACCAAACTAGCATCACAGCAGCTGTGGTTTCTCCCTGATGGTTCACACCTGTGGTGCCACTTGTACTGGGGTCGCAGAGCTGCTTTTGTTCACAAACACAAAAACACAAGCACTGAGGGATGAGCTGGGGAACAGACTTTGACCTTGGCCCTCTTGCCCACATGATAGCAAATTGTGGGAGGCATCCTCGAGCAGATTGGCCATGTGCCAAGAGGCAATTTTTGACTCACCCTTGTATTTCTGAAAAAGGAACTCTCTCCCAATTTGTGATCTTGTTGTGAAGCACAGAACTCAGAAGGCTGCAACCGGTCCCAAGGGATGTCCTGAATCCAGCCTTTAGGGCTAGAAAGTCTCTCTCAAGGGGAAAAGGCTTAATGAATGGAGAGTGCCTCTCCTCTCATTTTATTAATGACTTTATTAAACACTTAAGTGCTTACTTCTGCAATTGAATTCATCTAAATCATTTTTCTGCTCTTCAGAAACCACACTCCAAATTCCGAATGCCTTCTGTGATGCTCATATTTTGAAGCTGTAGAGCCAGAGATGAAAGAATGTCATGAAATAAGGCAAATGGTACAAATATGTCCTGCCAGTTCTTATCACAACGTGTGCAGGAAATACTGCACAGGCCAAAATGCACAAGGTTTCAGACGGCCAGTGGACTCACATAACCTGTGTGAAGAAGCAAACCTGAAAAATATCCTGTTCTGAGCTTTAGGAAACACTGTAATGTGAACTTCACAGTGCAGTGACGGAGCACTGGCACAGGCTACACAGAGAGGTGGTGGAGTCTCCTTCTCTGGAGACATTCAAGACCCACCTGGACGCCTACCTGTGCAACCTGGGCGAGGGAGCTGCTTTGGCAGGGGGTTGGACTAGCTGATCTCTGGAGGTCCTTTCGAACCCCTACAGTTCTGTGATTCTGTGATGCCTCCAATCCTGCTACAAGGTGATTTGGCAATAACAGAGGCTTTTTATTTAATGAAGAAATCTTATTGCATGAGAATACCAAAAAGACCAAGGCGTAGTGGAGGAAAAAAAGTATCTATGCTGTGATTTCCATTCTCTGCAGGCTTCAACCCATGAGTCTTCTAGGCCTGTAAGCTGGTACAAGAAGGAATATGCTGAGATCTGAACCTCAGAACAAGAGATTTAAAAGAAATCAGTATTAGTTAACTGTATGAAAGAGAAAATATCTTGTGGTGAGGGCATGAGAACTGATGATAACTAAAGAGAAAGCACTTCAAGTTGATAAAATAAAAGGAAGACTCGTCTACTGTATCCGAGCTCCATCGTGTCTTCTGGTCACCTCCATGGCATTTTCTGATGCTGGAGAGGGATGGTTATGAGCACGTGCAGCCTTTCCAACAGCAGCATACCTTTGTGCGACGGGGGCTTACACGTGAACCTTCTGCTCAGTTTCTTTCTAGAAGTAGCAGGAGTTTCAACACATTTCTCATGTATCTCTTCTTCTGATGCAAATGCTTTGTTGTGAAAAGAGAACTTTCAGACTAAGGGAATCGGTACACGTGCTGAGGGGAGGCTGCATTTGTTTTTGGCAGTCGTTATGGTGGTTAGCACACATTTGGATGAAACTAGCAAAATGCTGAGAGCAATAGATAGGGGCTTTGTGTTCCAGCTGCTCCCAAAGCAATCCTGGACCAAAGCAGTCTTGGAAGGGAAGCAATACTCCTTCCAGCTGCAGAAATGGCAAACGCTCTGGCTTTTCATGTCTGTCAGTGTTTGTTTTGTTTTTATTTCTATTTTGTTACTTGAGAGACTCCTGGAAACGGCCTGCGTTGGAGCCAGCTGCAGTCCCCAGGGGCCGTCTGAACGCTCCCCCCAGCCAGCAGAGCAGCGCCCTCTGCTGCACAAGCACAGCAGAGGCCTGGTCCTCGACTGAACTGAAAGACAATCAAAGGGAAAATAAAAAGTTTCCCCTTACTGCACGCTGCCTCATTCTCACAAACTACTTTGCAGTTCTTACGGGAGCGCTGCTTGAGGGGAATGGAAAATTCAGCTGCCTGAACCCAGCCCAAGGGATGGGTTTTCTGTTTGCTTTCCCCTCTTCTGGTTAGCATTGACTGAAGCAGGCACAGCCCACCCTTGCCACTTTGGGCAACGATCTGTAAAGGATTAATTTCCAGGTACAGTGCACCGTGGCCAAGCAGACTTGACAGCACTCTGTTAGATTACTAATTATACTCATTAATTATCCAGCAAGTTTAACTACAGCAACAAATGCCACTGCACTAAGCCAGAAGGAAGTCACGCCCTAAGGCCTAACACCTGGACACTGACATCTTATTGTACAGTGCAGAGATGATCGACCTGCAGGTGTCACAGCTGCTGTCTCCAGAGTGAAGCACCTGTGGCAGCCCAATGAAGTGGAGCTGCATTTGAAAACCAGGTTTGAAATGCCACTTCCAGGCGAGTGCTGTGATGTAGCTACAGCTCCTGAGCTTTGTGCTCTCTCATCCAGACCTCCCTGAGCCTACCAGCAGGATGTTAAAGGTATACTAGAGACCAAGATCCAAATCTCCTCAAGCCATTAACATAGCAAAGGCGGCTTGAAGCACTGAACTTTGACTTCTGAGCTATAGAGAATGCTTACACTGTGAGGAGCTGTGGGGCTGGGAGAAGAAATGAAGCAGCCAGACACTGCTCCCACAGCAGCAAATAGATCTTTAAGCTACATTGAGAACTACAAAAACAAAACAAAACAAAAGAGAGACCAAAGAAATTTATTTATTTATTTTATCTATGAACAGTATGACATATAATTATAGACAAGTTTTGATACACAGGAAAACCCTTTTGTCAACCATTTGTTTTGCTAAATGAAACAGCACAATAATCTTTACACATTCGTATTTTGTTTTTCTTTTTTTTTTTTCTTTACAATACACAGCTTTCTTGGGTTGAAGCAAACTGCGGGACATATTGAGTACTGGTATATTACAGCTACTTTACATCATATAAGAACAGCAAATGGAGAAAAATAAGTTATTTAAATATTGATTTCATATACAGAAAGTGCAACTTTGTTAGTTGTTACATAACTTGTTTGACAGTTTTGATTCCCCAAAGGGTGTCAATTAAAGATAAAAGTATCTTGGACCAAAAGTATTATTTATTCTAAAAATAATACAGTACAATTGCACAGCTGTGACTTGGTGAATCGACCACTATTGCTGCTCTTAGAGATGATGGCCTGTTTGAATAATGCAACGTTTAACGTTTCTGATCATGCTCCCAGTGTGCATACAAAGCCAGGCTCCTAAACAAAGAGCACAGGGACTATCTGGGTATTAACGGAGTTACTGATGGAAGCTTACATTTATGGGCATTCTGTAATATTTGGGGCTTGCTGCTTCTTGCTGTTCGATAGCTATTTGAGTTACAATGGGACAACAGACAGACGTGTAACGTCATGAGCCCAAGCAGAGCAGGTTAGGATTCCAGCAGCCTGTTTCTTTTGTGTTTCCCCACAGCAAACCTCTGCTTAGAGCACTGAACGGCTGCGAGGAAATGTAAAAGGTTATGGCTCTTTACCATATTGCCTCACCTGCGTGGGAATGCCACAGGTCACTGAAACCACAGCAGGGAAGCTCGAACACTGAAAAACTTAAGGCTTTTTTAGACTAAAATATGAACTAAAATTATAATTCAAGTAAGATCATAGACTTAAAAAGAAAAACAAAGCAACCTTCAGAACTCAGACTGCTCACTCCAGTCCTGGATGGCCGGGGTCTGGTTTCTCTGGGGTACATGGTTAGCTAAAAGCCATGGAGTTACAGTGTTTGGCACATGGGTTTGGCTTATTCCTGTATTTTGCCTTCTGTCATTAAATGAGTGGGAGCAATTAATATGGGAGAGCTTCATTATGCGGCTTGTAAGGAGAAATGTGTTTCCCTTCTTACTGCACCCAGCCAGCTTGGTCTTTTCCTTTTCCCTAGGAAAGCTGCTGTCTACTTACTTTCACTCAGTTCTGGTCTCTGCCAGTACACCCAGGAAGTCTCAGTGCTCTTTCATCTCCTGCTTCCTGACAGTTATCATGTAAACCTCAGAGAGGAAATGACAAATCATTATTATAAAATGATTTATTTTTTTAATTTTCACCAGCAGTGCAAACCACCCATGCTGCATGTTTCCTGATGCTGTCACCTTAGAACAACTGCTTTATGCACTGAGGAGAACATTACTGAAAAAAAAGAAAAAGATTTGGAGGAGTTTGCTGTTGCTACAAGCACTCGACAACTCTGAAACTAGGAAATGAGCCTAACACCTCTCAGTTCCCCAGGAGCCAAATTAACTGCCACCTGCAGAAAAACGTGTAGCTCACCTGACTTAAAACACAGCCATAGTAAGGACTGATGTAGTAAGCAAAACTCTCCATTCATCAGTCTGAAAGCATCTGATCAGGAAAAGTAGTGTTGTTAGCTCAGTACAAGCATGAGGTGAGGCAGCACACTGCAGAGTGACTGGCCTGGTTCTGTACAGGAAGTTGGTGTCAGAACTGATACTGGAAGCAGTCTCACTTCCCATCCTGTGCCCTCATCTCTTTACCTCACTTTGCCTGCCAGAGACTAAAGCTTGCTCTGCCTTCTGTGGAGCACTTGCACTACAAGAAGCTAAAGGATAAACCTTACAGAGACCCCAAATTATAAAAAACTACTCGTGTTATTCATGATAATCTGTATTTGGTATATAAATGTGTACCCATATATAAAAATAAAATCTGTCATTAGCCACATACGTGAATGGAACATTTCACACAGATTTAGGCAGGAAAATATTGTGGAAAAAATGGCTCACAACATATGCCAGCACAATGCTCTCTTCCAGTGAGAGGTAACATTAACACTCAGACATGAAAGATACCAACTGTTGTAAAATCACAGTGTAATTCTTAAGACTATACAGGATTTTTTTTTTTTGTCCACGCAATGGAATTACTGAATCTCATGATTTCTTTGGGACACAATTTGCTTTTTCATACATTTTATCCCCCGTAGAGTGATTTTTAATTTGCAGAAACCCACTGTTTGGAATCAATATGGTCAGGATACCAAGTCAAAGCTGCAGCATAATGATTGACAATATAACACAGTACACAGAATATGATTAAAATGAAAAGCAGTTACATATATACAAGGCAGTATATTTTGGACCTGTTTAGTAACAACAGTAAATGCAGACTGCAATGAAGGGGATGTTAGCCTCACAACCAAAACCTAGCACAACCCTGCATTTGTAAAAGCATCTATACAACACGTAAGATGTCATGATGAGGCAATTTATAGAAGCTACTTAAGCTGAATATCACCCTAAGTGCAGCTTATGAGTGACAGGTTGAAACAAGGCTTGGGAAGCATGAGTACAGGTAAGCTGAATGTTAGGTAACTGCTCAAAAGCTTGTTTTAAGGCAAATAAAAAGCAGATTGCTAAAAAGCAGTTATAAAAAAATGATCTTAATTCTGTACAAATTAAAAGAAGCTTTCTGACTCTCCTAGGGTTAATTGCATTGGAGTGACAGAAATGGACCATATTGTAAATTAACTTCAGTCCATTGACTTTGGCCTAGCTAAAGGCTTCGAGGCATACTGGGACCTATATCAAGCAACAGCAAAGATGACCAGGGAAGAGGGGTATGTATTTAGCTCTAGACTGCTAAAAAAAAAAAAAAGGCATTTGCCAAACAGCTTCTACTGGGACTTTCACCTTGATTTGTACATGGTCTGTAGGACTGACTCCATGTATCTAGATGTAGAGAAAGCCCTCAGCTTAAGGACTTCTCCACAAACACATGGCCTACTATTAGTATCACTTCCACAAACTTATGGAAAAGCATGTAAGGTCCCTTAATTCTCTGAAGCTGTCTGATCTCAGGCCAGCCCTGTGCACTTTATGAAACAAGAGTACTTTACAAGGGAGTGAGGGTTGGGAGGGAAGTACCACATCTGTGTTACCTGGTGGTTGCTTCTTTTCTCCATTGGTTGCCGAAGTCGGCAATTGAAACATTTCGTATCGTCTGAAGAAGCAATCTGCCTGTCACTGGGAGCCACTTCCTTCATCCCTTTAGTTATGTAAAGTAATTAGAGCAAAATTGGTGCAGGAAGAAGCAGTGCGTTCTTGACTAGGCAATGTCACGCTACGGAGCACGTTAAATTGCATCTGGATCGAGAGGTTTGAAGAGTCTTGCTGCTGCCAGGAGCTTGCTTATGTGCCTTTCCTCTGTGATGCCAGCTTCCTGAAGGCAAGTTTGTGACAGAGAAGGCACTTTGCTCAGTGTGTTGAACCCCGCTTCTGTGAGTGGGCTGGAATACATAGGCAGGCCAATGGAAATCAGCCAGTCAGACACAGAGGTGATAAGTCCTGGTGATACAGGTTTTCGGCAAATTTCAGTGAGCCCTCCACTTGGAATCTGGACAGAGAAGAAGAACAAAGGGAAAAAACAACACTTTCATGTTAAACATTCTGCTCGTTTTACTGCAGGTCTTCTGCTTTTCTTTCAAGCTGGCAGCATTTGACAGCAGATGTTTCAGCTTTTCTTACTCAGCGTGCCATGCTTATTGGTGTGAGAGTGGTCTATGGGCAGAAAGGCTAGGCAGGAGCAACGCAACTGTGTGGGCAGATGCAATTGCTTGGACAACTGTCATGTGCCATTTTGAATTCATTAGAAACCACTCAAAAACACCCAGTAAGAAGTTCTCCAAGGCTGATCCAAGGCTAAAGGATATTAACTTCGACTATTACCTCCCCAGACAGACCAAGCTCTTTTAGGAACAAACATGAAAGCTTAAAACAAAACAAAACAAAAAGAGCCATCCACTCTGTTTTCAATAACTAACTGCCCTCCTTTGCGACAGGAGGAGAGAGCTGCTGTCCCTGTAGTACCCCTGCAGATGTTGCACTTGCTGAGTGAGCACAAAGACAACATTTCTGACAGACAGCTCCCTTTACCAGCAGTCAGTCCTTTTTAAAAGTCTGCTCATAATTAAGAAGCTTGGGTTAAAGGAAATACTCACTGCCATGCGATGCTGCTTCCTCAGCTGCTTTACCCGGATTTGGTCCATGTTGGCAGCAACATCCTTTTCAGGTTGGTCTAAGTCTTCGGAGTACCTCTGGACCAAAGCCTCAGGAATGCCACAGCGACCGTGCTGAATGTTCCCAGGCAGCCAAGAAGACAGATGAAAGAGAAGCATCAGTACAGATCAATCAATGCAAACAAAGAAGTGTGGGATGGGAGAAAGAAGGATTTTCCCTTGAGATTCATAAAAATGATTGTATTAAGCTATAAACAGTAACAGTAGAATGGTGTAAAAATAGCAGTATGCATCTTTCACGAGCTTTAAGATCAGTTCCAGCCTCCCTGAAATCAACAGCAAAACTCCTTTTAAACTTAACTTGAACTGGGGTGCCCCCAAAGGCCACATTGTTAGATTTTAAGCTACTGAGTAGTAGCACACTTTCATGATGATAAGTTTATCTGAATAATTTTCTGAGGTTTGGTTCAATTAGCTAACTGATGTGATCCTTTGACTAGATGTTTCCTGATTCCTGGTGGCTACATGACAGCGTTGCCATATCTCCAACAGCTGTGAAAGGGGAAGATCTCCCAGAGACAGACTAGTGACAGAGAAGTTTACCGAAGAACATCCCTTAAATTCTCATTTACTCTGTTCACATCTCCTAATGAATTTATTCTTCACATGAGGACTCCTTCCTCAGTTTATGTTAGCAGTACGTTGGTTTTGACTTATAAACGTGTTATTGATTTATATATATTTCCTACCTGGTCAGGATGTAAGTAAACTAACACTTCATCCTATGCATGATGCCACTGCAGTTAGACCACCTATCAAGTTCTAGTGCCAAACTCTCCTTGGCCACTCCAAGACCAAATACTCTCGGGCACCACCTAACTGCAAAACACTGCTGAATCAATCAGCATTTTTATTTTGAATTGTCATGTTTCCTAGGTACCAAAAGCTGCAGGCTTTTACAAGCTCAGTAATATTCTCCCTTGTGGCATATGATATGTGACATGTCAAAATTTGGCAGAATCTTTGGAGGGGGTTAAAAGCATAAAGTTCATGCAAGTCTGCTGCTGGCTCAGTTCTGCCTCTGTAGGGCACAGGAGAAGATGGTCCAGAAAAACAAGAAATGAACGAGCCTTATTTACTGATACTTCTCCTGGGATATGGGAACTGCTGTGTTCTGTTGTTCTTTCCAACATTGCTCACATGTTTTAGCCAATGACTCTTCCAAGAAAGCTGAAAAAGCAATCCTCAAAGGACTGGGAGTTCGAACTCCCTCCTTCCCAGAAGTATGTCCTCATCACTATGCTATCAACTCATATTTTCTTGAGAACATAGAATCTACATGAATTTCTTCTTCATTTCCACTTCCCTACAGTGGCAACGTTTCCATGCTCAGTGCCACCAAGGTACTGAAGAGCTGAAAGCTCAAAGTATGTCTGGGATATCTCAATCCCTCTGTAACACAACTAAATGGTTACCTTAGACTTCAGGCCTGATCAAAAAGTTAAGCATCATTAAAGAATACCTAGTGTCTTAATGATTTACAGTTTATGTAGGCTGGTTACTCACAAAAACATGACAGATACAACAAGTGAAAGACTAGCCCTTGCGACACAGGTGTAGAAAACATTGAGGCAACGTGCTCCACTTACCTTGTCTGAGTACGGTTCTTCAGTAAGATCAATACCTTCAGACTGCAACTTGTTTTCTATTACCATTTCCAGATCCATTCCCCTGCTACAAGAGACCTTCCTCGCTGAAGCAGGACCTAGCTTTATCATGTGCTGCTGAACACTTTTAGTCTCTGGTTGCTCCAATAGCCAGGGTGGCAGTGAGCTGGAGGGGGTACTGTGCTCCTGTTCAGATGCCCTATGGACAGGTACTCCATGAAAATCAGTGGGAGTGGATGCACTGGTCTTTTTCACTGGCAAACACGGTGCTTCCTGACTTGAGTTGTTCCCACTGGGGGTCATGGGAGGATGATATAATCCATTAGTAAGGCGTTCTCGGCATTTTTTGGCAGGAACAGGTGGAGGCTGAGAGGGATTTTTTGGTTGCATTCTTGCCTCATTTGTGCCTTTTTGCTCAGCTTCTAGACCTCCCTTGAGGACTGGAGCATAGTCAGCCCGTGCAAGGTCATGAAAGCCCTTACTCTGTATTTCCAGAGGTGTCCTTGTTGCAGAATGTGTCACCGAGGCAGCCTGAGCTTCACAGTGTTTCACAGGGAAAGAAAAAGGTTTCCCAACTGCACTCTCCATTACAGAGAACTCCAACTCCTTACCTCTACCCTTCTGAGAACTAGCAGCTGCTTTACCCTGCTTAGACATCAAGTCATCTACCGTACAACTGTCCCCATAAGACTGAGGTGGCAGGGCAGATCCAGTTGCCTTTCTTGCTGTATCCAGTGAATCCTGAGCAAAACAATCTTTCTTGCTACTGTCCTGTAGATTAGCATTGGAATCTCCCTGGAGATCATCCAGGGAGTGAGATCTTGGCCATACATCCACACCCCGGGGTCCATCCAGAGTTTCATAGCTCCGACAGACAGCAACTGGTAAACTTCTACGGTTCTTCTTCAGACCCGTAACAGCTGGGGGTTTGACAGAGCTCTTCAGAGCACGACGTGCACAGCTCAGTCGGCTTTCTTTGTCTCCTTGCTGTAGAGTTTCTATTGACTTGGTCAGTGGGAGTGTAGGATAATTTGATAGCTGGTGTCTGCTGAAGTCTTTAAAGCTATGCTCACTTGATGATTTTGAAGGCAGAAGACAGGTCCTTCGGGTTTTACCTAGAAGCAAATAAATCACAGTCCACCATTAAAAACATCTTCTCTGTACTAGTAGTGGATCAATTCTAAACAACTTTGAAACACAATGATTCGCTGTTTTTTGTTAACTCTGAACGTATGGGAACTCAGTACCATTTTAAGCATATGAATTTTGCTTTATAAAGTAAAAAGATTTAGCTTTATAAATAAAGCACTGGTAATCACCATCAAGTAAAGAAAACATATTTTAAATAATTACTATCCCTACCAATCCTCAGTTTACAAAGCTCTGAAGTCTAGGTCACTTAAACTCTTTTCAATGAGAAAAATATCCTATATCTAGACCTGATATCCTATACCTGATACATTAACAAGTTTGACCCCATGCAGAAATAACTCTACAGATCTACCATTCTTTCCCACTGCTCTAATTCATTTAGGATGCTGATAATTATGTTCATTGCCCAATGAAGTTTACTAGATGGCTCAGGAATGCTTTTAAAAATTAGATCACTTTTATTTGTTTCAATCACAAAGCTTGCCAGCAACGTTATTTCATCTTCTAAGTAAACAACAAACTATTTTCAGTGGCAAATCAGAAAGCATTAAGGTGTTGGGAATACTGGTGTTGCACCAATCCATTTGCAAAGTTACTTTAGTGACAAAAGTTTTATGGAAAAGAAATAATAATACTATGAAACAGAGAACGGTTACAAAAGAAAGTTTCTAGAGTGAGTAATCTTAGCGTTGTTCTCATGTCACATGCTTTCTCAGAATGGAAGGTCTTAGAAGTGTGGTGTTCTATTATATCATAGAAGATGAGATGACTTGAACCAATACAAACCGCATGTCCTTTGTAAGCTTTACTTCGTATTTTTTATGGAATATGCACCATCACTTTTAAACAGTGATTCCATCAAATCTCCTTGATAGAAAAATTCTGATCTCATTACCGTATTCATGAGTATGAAATACAAGGTCATTTCTCCAATGCTGCATAAATATATATCTTTCACAAGAAGTAAATTTGTCTCAAAGCAGACAACCTCTCAGAATGACAGCACATCCTGAATAATCATTTTCTTCTGATGACAAGGACACTTTTCCTCAGCTACAGTAAACTTTCTAAAATAATGACAGATAGATAAGGTTTGGAACTTCTTTTTCCAGCATACGTGTTGCAGAAGCTTTGTCTAAATGCTAACAAAATCCCATAATAATAGGCAAATTATGGGTCATTTACTGCTTTAGATCTGAGTATTTTTGATAGCTTAATTCAAATTAAATTAATATTGAGTGCTTTTAAGCAACAGATGCTTTCTTTTCATTCACTTTTACCTCCAAAACTTGATCCCAAAAGAAGCCTAATGCTTCGTTTTTGAGTAACATACATCACTTTCTTTGAATAAGAATGCTAACATGCATCAACTCTCACTTAAGAATATCCTTTCTTCAAAATTCCTGTTATAAAAAGAAACCACCTAGTTAACTTAAAAGGGAAATAGCTTGCTTCCTCTCCTCTGCTCAGGGAGTTTAAAACCAAGGCATTCAGATAACTAGTAAAGGAAGGTGAGGTTACTTTTAAAGAGAAATAAGGAAATATGTGATTCCCTCTCAAAAGGGAGTTGGCCACATTTACTGGTAAGCCAGCAAGGTTTAAAATCACTGTCTGCCAACAATTGGGAATACAAGCTTACAAAAACTCCTCTCTTAAAAGCTGACAGTTCACAGTTCATCTGAAGCTAAATATCACCATTCCCCCCCAGTGCTAATAAAGTTATATCACACATTGAGTTGGTTGAGGTAGTTTACTACTACCTCGTGCACAGGTAACTTAGAGAAGTAGTAGAAAGACTTATCTATCTGCCTGCACCTTTCTGTACTGTGAGACTGTAGTCTTTGGAGAGTAACTTACAACCACATTAAAAAGACACGTTTAAGAAACATTACTTTGACTCCTTAGACCCTATGTACCAATGTCAAGATGTAGTGAGTATGGAGTGTTTTCTTCATTACTCATATATTCTAGTATAAGTTTGACTTGTGCAGCAATTCATAGAATTATCGAGCAAGGGTTCAGAATGTAATTCCACTTATGTAGATTTAAGTCACGAGCAACAGCAGTGAGGCCACTGTGATTTCTCTTTTTCTAGCTATTCCTTCCCTTCTCCTGACCCAAAGGTAGAATTCCATCATGCTCCTGAGAAATTAAGAAAGGAGGGTAATAAAGCAGACTTTTAATTATGTTTTTAAGTTGTTTTCATAAAGTGGGAATGTATAAAAACAAATGTCATTGAACGTAACATTCCCTTCTTATCTCAAAAAACAAACAAAATCCCCAAATACAATGGTTGAAGTGTACAGCTATTACAGCTTTAAACACATTTTCAATGTCAGCATTTTTGCTAGTAATTCGATCCTTGATATTGTCAAACAGTTGAATGCCTTTCATAGTGCTGTCAACCACAGGAGCATCTCCGATTTAAATACATGCAGAAGGACACAGGAGTCCGGGTGAAAGCTAAAACAATAAGGGTGGTCCTTACACAAAATTAATGGAAAGTTTGTAGTGTTTTCAGGTTCAGATTGAGCTACAAGCATACTTTGCCCTTTTGTTTAGCATTATGCTGCAGTTTTTGTTAGATAAAGCACCTCTCTAATAGTTCACACTGTTAGAATACAGAAAACAAACCTTTCAATTCTCTGTCATCATCTGCCTCAAAAGAAATAATCTTTGGGAATATTTCCAGAGGTAGCTGAGCTACAGAAACAGTTTTTCAGTGTTTTCTTCAGTACTTCTTCTGTGCAGAAGATCACCCTCAGGAAATTAAGCACTCAAAACCATACACAGAATACCTGTATAGGGCCCAGATTTTATTAACTTCTTTTTGGCCTTGTTTTCTGAGCCTATATTTCTGTGTACATTTCAAACAGCTCTACTGACACAAGGAGGACAATGGCGCCAGAATCAATCCTTGCCTTGGTGCTTTTTTAATTAATATAAACTAGTAGTAAAGTACATTATATCAGGCAATGTGACCACCTTTTCTGTTACTTCCTTTTCTGATTAATTAGCACTAAATGCTTAAGTGCTTTAGATGCCCAGTTGGCACTATGGCAATCTGGCTTTAAGTTCCTGAACAAATCCTACCTGATAAAGCCATGGTTTGTCTGCCTCCTCAGCTCCCTGCATATGAAATCGCTACTGCCTTTAAACCTCTTCCCTCCTTACAAAACTATGCACCACAACTGGAAAAGGTTCAAAGAACACGCATGACCAGGGACATAACATATAATTAATAATTAACAGGATTTAGACTAGAAAATAGATGACTTGAGGAGCATGAGGTCTATACACAGACACTGTTAGGTATGGAGGCTCTAAGGAAGAAAAGGGATTTTCATAAGAAACAGATTAAAGAAAATGGAATACAGTGAACTGTTCAAAATTCAGGGAATCCCTAAGTTCCTAAATGATAAATTCCCCAAAAGTACCTTAGGAAGCCTCACGTATCACTTACATTGTTCTCATTACCACCTGTTTTTGGCTGCTTCCTGAAAGAACTAGATTTCTGATAACATTTCCAAATGTGTCTTGGACAGACAACATTTGCATATCTGAAAAGCCAAATAACTGCACTGTTGCACAGCCTAAAGGAGAGCTCACTCTCTGCCTTGTTTCAAACCAAAGACTGATCTATAGAGTGATGATATGATCCTGCTCTTATTTTCTTCCTGACTAGAACTGAATAGGTCACAGAATTATGTTCCTTGCAGTCCTCTGCAACTTGAAATAAAATCACAATGTTACCTTAAGTATTTCTGAAATGGGGTCCAGAGAAGTACCTAGATATATTATACCTGTACCACTGGCAGCAAACCAGTATGTGGCAAACCATTTTTAACCCAAACTAAGATGAGCAGAATGACTGAACTGATGCCAAAAGGTACAACATCAGCCCAGAGCAGGGCAATACTCACTAAAATATTGTGCAAAATAATTTTCCAAGAAATGTGAAGATCCATTTCTTCTCATAAAGCATTTCATCTTCCCATTTATGAAAAGCAGATTATTGCCAATCTACACATTATGATGTTTACAGTCGACAAATAATTATCCTTATTTTAATAGACAAGCATCCAACTTATTCTGAAGACAACATGCATGTAAGCAATTATGGTCCATGAGCTTTGCAAAGAAGTTGGAAGCACATGTCAGATTAACCAGCCCTGACAAAATATCTGAATGAATCCCATCCTGCATATTCTTTTTATCATGTTCATGTTTTTCAAAACAATCACTAAATACATTCTTGAGCAAAACCAATACAGAAAGCCATAGATGAAACGCAGTACAAAAACCATCAGTAGTATTCCACACTTTGCAAAACTCAGAGAGAAATAACAGTCTAAATGTAAGAGTAAGTATCTAAGCAGAAAGGCAATAACAACTGCTTTCTTAAGATATTATTATATTGTAAATAAGGAAAATGTATAGGCAGCAATTTAATGCCAGTGCTGTAGCTGTCATTGTGATGGTGTCTAGAGATAAAACAGAAAGAAAATTGGCACATATGTCATATATCTAGCTATGATTACATTCCACCATGCCTACTGCATGAGAATTCATGCTCAAGAAAAAAAAAATCTCTCTGCTTTCAGAAATTTAGTACATTGCTAATTTCAGGCACACAGCTTCAAAGCAAATTGTTATTTTCTTCAATAAATGATTATCTCTGAGTGGCAGACTGACAGAAAATGCATATAGTAAACAAAAAAATCCTTAGCTCCTATTTTTTAAATGGGAGAAATGGCTACTGAAGGGAGCACACAGTGTCTCTATTTTATTCTTGGTTTCTTTTTTTACATTCTTGTTCATGCTAGTGATGAAACCAGGCTGTCTGAGGCCAAATCAGACATCAAAAGATTGAACTCATAATGTCAAACACCAAGTGTAACCCAAACTAATTTAAACCACTTTAATAGGTCATCCTTAGTCAAATATTTGTATGTACATGATTACACTACTCTTCAAGTAAACAATCCTCAGTCAACACAATAATCACAAAGAGGAATCTCCAGTATAATCTGTCTCAGAAATTTTTCAGTGCATCACCTTTCATGGATGTAAGACAAGGTAAGTGCAATTGACAGCACAAAAAGTTCTTCCTTTTATTTTAGTTTATTTTCTCACCAACTTTTCCATTTTTCCATTACTTTAACTTGCTAGCCACTCATTCACACACTAAAAATTCCTAGATTTCTGCAGTTGTTTTCTTATCAGATGAGAATGCAACGTGTAACCTGAGTAGATAATAATAAAAAATAGCCTAAACCACATCATGTTTCTTATAAACTGCTTTTGTATAGGCTTAGAAGTTCTCCAAAGCTCAGTGGAGTTCAGAGACTTTTCCACTGCCATTGGTCCCTTAGTAAGGCTAAGAAGAGCCAGACTCATGAAGCATGTCTGCACTAGACTCTGATAGGGAGTGGAGACAGCAGAAACAACAGTGAGAGTATCTCTTGTCTTATGATCATAAAAAATACAAAACAATTTGTGAAATGTGTTTTCTACCAATGCAAATAAATAAATTAGAAATGATAGAAATGAAAACCAACAGCCTCAGCCAAGAGGGAAATAGGCAGACAGAGTAAGGGAGAAACTCAAGCCTGAAGTAGTTTGCATAAGCTAGGAACAGGAGCAAAAAATACTAAAATTTATCTACTGAAAACAGCCTATGAGGATCATAAGGCTTGTTGCAGTCATTAATACCATTTTCCAGGTTTTCACTGCTTTCGTAGCAGCCAGAATCCCGAGGAGAGCATCCAGCTAGGCCTTGACCTTCAATGAGAAGTTTCTCCTGAGATCCCGACTGGTCGCTGTTACCTAGAGGAAATGAGAATGCAGTGGAAATAGAGGCAAATTGAAACTTCAGCTGAACTTCTCAACCTTCCATTTCTAATATTATTTTCACTGTTAGAACAACTATATCAGATCAGATTGCAAGAAAAGAGCGAGCGTTAGCAACAGCCATCACAACCATTGTTGCAAGCATTCATTCCAAAGTACAGCCTCTGCCTAAGTTTCAGGGAGCACTGCAGCACGTAATTGAATGAAAGCAAAATCAGCTGTATGTGCCCCTCAGCTGCCCTGAGGACAAGTCCTACAACATAAAACCACCAAAATCCATTTAAAATGTCCACAGAATCATAGGGGTTGGAAGGGACCTCTTGAGATCACCTAGTCCAACCCCTTGCTAAAGCAAGTTCCCTACAGGAGGTTGCATAGGAAAGTGTCCAGCTGGATTTTGAATACCTCCAGACAAGGAGACTCTAAAATCTCTCTGGGCAGCCTGTTCCAGTGCTCTGTCACTCCCAAAGAAGTTTTTCTTTATGTTCCTATACAACTTCCTATGTGCCAGTTTGTCCCAATTGCCCTTTGTTCTGTTGCTGGGCACTGTTGAAAAGAACACGACCCTGCACATTTGATTCCCACTCTTTGGATATTAAATAAGTATTGATAAGATCCCATCTTGTCCAGACCCACAGCTCTAAGCCCTTCCTCATAAGAAAGCTGCTTTAGGCCCCTCATCATCTTTGTGTCCCCCTACTGGACGCTCTCTAGAAGTTTCCTGTCTTGGACTGAGGAGCCCAGAACTGAACACAATATTCCAGATGTGGCAGCAAAATTTCTTCAAAACAAAAACGAAAAGGTCTGATGGAGAATGAAATAAAATTAAAATTAAATTAAATTAAATTAAAAATAAAAAAATAAATAAAAATAAAAATAAAATAAAATAAAATAAAATCCTAACCCTGACCTATTTTGGGACCAAGAGGAAAGACCAGGAATGGGTCTGGCAAAGTTAGATAATGTCCGCTAAGGAATGGGGAAGTGACAAGGGAGAGACTGGCTGAAAAATTCCTCCTGTCCTTGTTCTGTGAAAAGAGCCAGCACTCAAGTGTGGTCCAGTCCAGGCTGTATGGACTGGATTCAAGGGATTTACCCACAGCATTCATCTGGAAGCCATGTCTTGACTAAATCTGGAGCTGAAGATACAGAAATAAACTTCATGATGCAAGGATTCCATCTATGCTACATTCCCTGCCCCACCCTGTCCGAAATAAAAAATAATCAAAAATGATTATTTTAAGTTCTATTCTAAGCACATGAAAGGTAATTATGGAGTAGAAAGAAGTGCTTCTGTCCTTCCCAGGTTCCAGCAGTCAGGGTTCCACACCTCTTTCTGCTCATCATCCTGACTTGGAGTTTGAATTCATACCTTCCAGCCACCACATCAAATAGTTCAAGTTTTCAGTATAAAACTGAAGGTCCCTAAGAAAATGATGACTTCAAATAAGTGAACATTTTAAATGGATGTGAAAATATTAAAGAGAAACTCATATTAGGTGGAAAAAAACTACTCTGATGCTAGAGAAATGGAATCCAGTTCTGCAGCTGCTTGTTTTACTGGTGTGTGGCAAAAGGCTTAGAAAGTCTAGATGTCTCTTTGTGAAATGTACAAACTACCTGTCAGCAACAGATTGGGGCACAAAGCACTACCCAGAGACAGCAACCACAAATCTCTTCATAACAGACATAAGCATTTCCCACTTAATAAGCGACTGTTTCAATTGTTGCTATGGCAGTTTCAGCTAAAATGTAGGATTATGTACAGAAGCAGCTGAGAAAGTCCTTCCAGAATTTGGTTCACTGGTTCTGAACTCTAGGATACTAAACTTCTGCCAATATTTAGGGATGGAGGAGAAATTCAGCATATGCTGGGAATGCAAGGTGTATATAAACAAAAATTCTGGCAGGCCAAATATCAGTCTTAAGTCACTCCCCAATAATCTAAATGCTGTCACCCAGGAAGAACCCAGAAATAAGTAGATTAGGATAAAAATGTCAAAATCTAGGGAACAGATCTCTGCTGTAAGGATTTCAAAAGGTTCTTGATAGAGCTCCAGTGAATCTGAAAACCTCAAACAACCCACGTACTATCATACTCCTGTAGATGTTCCACGGCTGTGAGGAGAACAGCTCTGTGCTCAGGATCTCGGATGTTCAGTTCATCCAAATCCTCTTCTTCTAAAAGCTTAAAGGTATCCAGATCTTCATAACCATTGAATAGAAAAGTGGGCATGTGCTCCTGTATAAGATGAAAGAAGTCAAAAAAGAAAACTGAGCTATAAGACATCATTCAACTTAATTTGGCAATACAAATATTACGGGAGATTTTCACAATCAGGAAAAAAAACAAACCAGTAATTTCACAAATGCAAACTACATAACAGCAGAATTATAGGATTACAGCTTGTATAAAAATTGCTCAAAGTTCAGGAAAGTAGCTGTGCCAAGCTAGAATGCTGCACACGTTTTTGTATTTGGAATGTACTGTATTACCTGGCCTGGGCAGCACGCTACTCAGATACACAAGATAGCACAGCTCTGAATGAGCACACTACAACATATTAACCCAAACTACACTCATTTATCTTCAGCCACCCAAACAAGAACATGGAAAATATCCTGCTCTTTAAAGACAGGGCAACTCTGCTTTTGAAGAGTGTTAGCTTTTAGCCATACTACACAAGGATTTACAACTGCAGTGTGTTCTCTGGGCACATACAACCTCTGGACAGCTTACAAGCCAGCAGCATTCCATCAAGCCTGATAGGCAGTCCTTGTTGGCCTTAGCTATTTCCATTTTGCAGTAAGACCTGACTCTGTTAAGTAGGGTTATGTTCCTTAGGATTATGAATCTGATAAACAACTTCAAAACTAACAAATCTGAAAGTGTGGCTCCCTTCCCACAAGCAAAACTGAAGGGTAAACAGAGAGAAAATGCAGACCTTTAAGTTGATGCGATCCAAGAGATCCTCAACTGATTTGGGTTGGGGTGGTCTGCTTTTTCGGCGTCGCCTGGTGGGCCGCTTTGGCTTCTCTTCCTCTTCATTTAACACATCCACATAGATAAATTTGAAAGTGCCAACTTTGTTGTTCAGTAGGCCCATCCAAGTGCCCATGGGGGGTTTGCTGATGATATCAATGATATCACCCTTCTGTGGACCAAAGATGCAAGGTCAATTAGGCATGCTCTGCTATGAAGCAAACACATCACTTTCCGACAGTTTTTCATGTATGCAGAATGGACAAAATGCAGGGAAACCTCAGTTTTCAAAAGGTTAATCGGACCTTTTGCAAGGATATCCACTTATACCCTATCTACAAAGGGAGTTGTGAGAAAAGGGAATTAAATGATATGCCTAGGATCACAGGGCAAGTCAACAGTAGAACCTGGAACAGACCACGACTCTCCAGATTCACAAACCCACTCACAGTCCAGTTTGTACAGAGGTCTCTGTGTGCAGCTACCTCAAAGTGGCACAAATAAGAACAGTCTCAGACCACTCAGTGTGCAAGGACACAAATCTTGCACATATAACACGGTTGAAATTCATTATTTGAAATGTTTCTAAAGGATGCTGTGTGTAGGCACAACCACATTTCTTCCACTGACTTTGAAAATTGTGCTACTGACAGACTAGCTCATTGCAGAAGGCAAAGCACCTTTCCAGTCTTTCAAAGAAAATTCTGTCTTGCAAAAGACAAATTAATTTGTATTATTTTTCTTTTCCCAGAAACTAAAGCTGCCAATTTATGTTGGCATATATAAGTACTAATATATTCTGCAACATTTTGCTATAATTCAAGCAACTCTATAACGCAACAGAAAAAGACAAATTAAAAAGCTTAAAAACCCCACATGTAACCACATTAGAAAAGCAAGAATTGTACAGTTCTCACAAAAAATCCTTAAAGTAAGAGCTTTGCCTAAGTAAACATTTGATTCCTTCAAAACAAACACAGCTGGTACCTTGAGCTTCAGAGAGTCTGTATCATAAGGACTTGGAGTAAAATCAGTGTGAACCCTGGCTCTTCCACAGAAAGGTCCTCTATAAGGAGGTTCTTCATCATCCCCATCTTCTGACTTCACGCTCTCCCTGTTGCTGGTTGAGGAATCTGTTGTACTCACTGTCTGACCACCTAAGCACACGTGCATGACAGGCATCATCAGAACGCACCAAAGAATCTCTTTGTTAAGAAAGTTCATTAACAGAAATGTGTTCAAAAGACCAGTCAGAGCTTCCTAGGAAACATGGATTTTTTTTCTAGAAGTTAAGACTCCTTAAATGCTATTTCTCTTACGTACCTGTGGTGGGAAAGTTAGTTAATTTACTCTGCACTCCTATTTTCCGAAATTCAACTCCTCAATATTTAACTGAGGAGCTGACTAACTACTATCTTGTCTGTAGTACACCACAGGCAACATCATCTTTCTGGCAAGTTTTGTCCATTAAAAAAACAAAAAAAAAACTGATGTGAACTTTGAATTCTGTATGAAGGTTCCAGAATACCCTTCATGTCCAGTTTTCTGGCAACACCCTGTATCAATTTAAAAAAAATAAAAAAATAAAAAAATAAAAGATGCTTTCCAGAGTACATTTTCAGTTATTTAAAAATGAAGCTTTCTCTTCAGTGTTTTTTCCCAGTATGTTTTTGGCTTCTATTAGTAATCCATAGAAGAAAGTTCACTCCATCTGCATCCTGCCTGAGTTCTGTGTTATGCTAGAGACAATCTTAACCAGAGAGGTTTTAAATAATACTTGTCTATCTAGTTAATGAGAAAACCTTAAGGTCTCTCTGGGGAGGAATGAAAAAAAAAAAAACCAACAAAAAAAAGCCCAGCAGGAGTTCTCAGGAGAAATCTAGTGTAAAGATACGCCTGTCTTCCAGTGACCCTTTATCTGGAATGGAAAAAGCACTCTCACTGCAATGTTACAGGCGAATGGCTGTCATTCTCACTTAAATCAGTTGTATTACAATAACAGGATCCTGCACAAAGCCAGACAGAAGAATTTCACTTTTCCAGGGCCCTGTATTAATGCAGAGCAAAAACAGTCCCTGCACCAAAGAGCTTATGGCTCTTCATAAAACCTTAGTGACTAACACCTTTTCTTGTTGTTGGTTTTTTTTAAACTTATAACCACTGCTCCTCCTTTGCTTTTCTTTGATACTGTTTACTGTGGAGAACTCTGTTCCTTGCAGCCACAGAAATGGAGCAATGCAATTACAACAGGACTTACTCATTGAGCTCTGACCACTTAAGGAACTCCTCAGGCTCTCGACTGAGCCACCAGCTTTCAGCTTGGGCTTGTCCAGGGAGTCAGTGTCTGGCGGTGGTGACTGTGGAGAACCTGGTATGACCCCAGGGCTTGACTCCTGAAAAGCATTGAACCATTTTGTTTGGTAAAGGAGCATAAGCACTGACAGGAGCTGCACATTCGCATTTGGGAACTTCTTGTATTTTCCTGCTCTTCATCAGACAAGAGGTGCTTTTACATTTATCAACTTAATTAGTGGTATTCAGCTGCGGCAGACACCCCCTTAATCAGGCATGATGGCAAATACAACAGCCTGAAAAGTCTAGCACTCTAAGCAGAAAGAAATAATACACAAAACTTCAAATTCAAAGGTTTTAAAACTCATTGTGTTCTTTTTTCTTTTTTCTTTTTTCTTTTTATTTTTTTAATCAGCACCACTTACCGAACAGCTCAAGTCAAATTCAGCTTTCTGACTCAGGACTATGTATAAAGTGAATACAAACAAATCAGACACCCAGTAATGTATGAAGGCTGCTTTGAAAGTAATGCCTCTTTTATTGTGTTGTCCTACAACGTCAGAGACAGATGATGGTACAGCAGCAGAGGTTGAAGCTTCTCACCAATATTCTATTACATTTTGTTGCTGTGTGACAGATGGCAGCAGAGAAGCACTCTGACACAATGGCATCTGATATGGAAGTGCAGATGAAGCAAAGGTGTGGAACTCAATTCCTCCATGTAGAAAAACATCCAGTGGATGTGAGCACAATGGAGGTTGTGTGTGGTGCATTTCAGCATGTGAAAAACAAGCCAGAATCTGGAAGGTCATGCAGATTTTTATGACTGTGGTATGTAGGCTCTCCTTCATTGCTGGTGAAAATGCATAACAAATGGTGGTTACTACAGTGAAGAATAGTGTTTTGTACCTGCAAATTTGCTCTATCAGATAGTGTTATTGTGCTCTTTGTATCTGTGGTAATTTCCATAGAAATAAATAGAAGCTATTACTTTCAGAGTTACCAATGTACATTTTTTCAGTTAATGGATATTTTTCTTCATTTACCTTGAGGGAAAACTAACCAGGAAATGCAGACTATGCATAATATACATACAGATAATACACATAAACATAAATGCATAAATAGAGAAATGATTTTGCTACATATACAAGAGGCAAGCAATTTGTCTTATCATTCAGTCAAACACTGCAGAAAATTCAAAGGGTCTTTCCTAACCTGAAATTCTGTTAGCCACGTTAAAGCTAAGCAGCAGATTACTTGTGGCCAAAGCAATTTTTGCTTGTTTTCTTTGAATGCAGGCTGGGATACTGGCATAGTTTGAGTCATGCCAGAAAGAGAATATTCTGTGCCAAAAAGTTGGAAAACAAAAGCAGCTTAGCTTGCAAGCAAGAAAAGCTTTTTGTGTTGATGTGCTGAAGCTTTTAGATGAAACCTATTATTTGCATGCTGCAGAATCATCAGAAAAAAGTCATCACAGCATATGACTTCAGAGGTCAAGTCAATCTTGGAGAGAGCTAGAGAGCACAAGTATTGCTAACCCACTGTAAACTGATTTCTCAGTGTATTCTTTCCTTAGGGAGACTTTCAGGAGGGGCATTTTAAGGCCAGGCAGATAACAGAGCATCTTAAATCATACCTTTAGACCAAAAATGTTTTAAATATAAATGAAATGTAACCATAATTGTGGCACTGTCTCTGTTATGAACAAGCAGGAGCAACAGTCCCACAGGAAAGGAATTCTAACGTTGCTGAGCTTTGCACAGATCTGCTCACCTCCCCGCTTGCTATGCCATATCCAGATTTTGCAGCTTTGAGTTGTTATTCTGAATCTTGTTAACTGTAGTTCCTTCTATGTCCAATAGTATTTTGAATGAATACTAAAAACACCCTCTGGTGCTGCATGACATTTCTGTTTCCATTTCTGCTCTTCTCACCCTAAGTGTTCACGGCCATCCAAAAACTGGTAAAAGGCCACTTGGGGGCAATATCTGCCAGAGAAAGCTCTGCTTTCCTGACGGTTTCTGAAGCTATTTCTTACATATTTCAATGGTTTTAAACAAATAGTGGAGAATTTTTGACACTTCACCAAAATGAAGAATCCAAAGTATATCAAAAGGGATGTTTTCAGAAAAAGACAGCAATCGTTCCCAGGCCACTAAAATCCAAAGCCTAATTTACAATTAATGTACTTCAGGTTCGCCTTTAAGATTGAGCTACAAAACTCTATAATGAAAGAGTAATAGGAAAATCTTCTGCCTCTTCTGACTGCATTGTGCACATTTTAATAAGTTGCTAACAGAGCAAGCTATGCTGGAGAACAGATTGGAAACAGCAGAATCACTGTGTATGTGAAATTATGCTGGAAATTTAAACTAAGGTGTAAATTGCAGATTAATATATATTTCTGTCACCTTGCGTCACTAGCCAGTTCTCCTAATAAATAATAATGATAAAGAGATGGAAATATTGAGCAAGATGTGTAATGCCATCAAACACGGGCTTCTGTTAATGAACTACTTGAATGAAAATCTGAAAATGAACCTTCATGGTTGTACTTCTCCAAGAAGCCATTTCACACTGGGGGATTTCATAAGAACATAGGAATAAGCCACATCACGTATTCTGGTTAGAAGTTTCTTTACAGATGCCTTGTGATACCTGGAAGCATGGTAATCAATACTGATTATCACTTCTGTGCTATTAAGTAGAGTTCAGTGCAGATCTTACATACCTGCTCAGACAGAGAGCTGCTGTATTTTTTAGACATCCTTTTCTTCATGGTTTCTTTCACAGATTTCACCTTTTTGCCCAGAGATATACGGGAAGCAGAGGGTGATTTGATTACTTCTTTATAAACAAAGTCTCCTTCTTTGCCCTGCAAAATAAAACAGGAGTTATGCCTATAAACTACAAGATATAACTTTTTTGGCCCTCCACCAGAGGTACCCAGGCAGACACAGGATGCGTCCTGCTTACTGCTTTAAATTCACTGTTGAGAAAATGTGCAAACACTGTAGCAGTTATCCCTACCTTACTCTTAAAGCCTGCCTGGTAATCTTTTTTGTAGATACTGTGCAGATGGTGGTGGAGTGCATTAGCAAGCCTTATTCCTTTGAGTTTCAAGTGAGCACGTGACCTTTACAAGAGAACTCAACAATTTCAAGCTAAGCTCTACCAATGGGACATACAACACCAGTTTTTCCTCATGTGAGTCAGTACTACAGTATTACAGTTTAACAGCACTCAAGGTCCTTTTGAGGCACTAGTGACAAACTTACACGTGTGAGACACTAGCAATGTATATACACACATAACTTTAGATATATATATATATATCCATCCATCCATACTTACACACCTTTATTTGGCTATTCAAATTTACCTTCTATACTCAAGCAGGCATTCAGCTAACCTCTCTTGAGCATCTTTGTGGTTTTACTGTGAATTGTTTATTTAAAACAAAACAAAACAGAACAAAAATGCTACTAGATCCACGATTCCTGGTAAAGAGGTTGCACTTGCACCTTCTTGAGACATGCACACAGGCTGCTGCCAAATGAAATTAGCTGCTCCACATACAGCGAACAACAAAAGCTAGCCACTTTGAACTTATTTAACCTTTTCTAAACTAGCTTATGATACCCAGTATTTACTTAGACCACAAGTGGATGCAAAGAATTATCATGGATCAGCTAACACTGAAGGATTTGTATGACTCAGCCCTTATTCAGATTTACTAGGCAGCGTGATAAACACAGTACTTCATTCTACATTATTTCAGGAAGTACAGCAAGGCAACACTTCAAGAGTTACTACCAGCACTTCCATTGGCACAGATGCAACAAAAATCACAATTCGAAAAGGACCAAGATCCACTCGGTGGCTGTCAGGTTGCCTACTGAATTTAGTCTCTGACTTAGTTCAGTAATCCTTTAGATGAAAATTTAGGTTCACAAAGTAACTAGCACTAAAATAAGTGTACACTGCATTCTACATAAATGAGTTATCTTCTTATCCCCCCCTATACTTACACATTTGCTACTTTACTGAGGTTCTTTCAAAAAGCTCATCTGAAGGTCAGCTGACAATTAATTAATGAATTAACATCCTATAATTTTTTTCCTTAACAAGTTGCTTGTGACTATAACTTCCTTGATAACTTTTGGCCTTTCAGCAGAAATTAAGGACAACTATTTTCTTCACCTTTTTGGAAACAAAAACCAAAAAACAACAACACACCCAACAACATGTTTAGGTTAAAGGACTTTTCAAAAAGGTTTTGTTTTCAAAAAGTCCAGCCTAACCTTGATCTGCATTCATTAATCTGGGACTCTGTACCTGTCCCACCACTAAAAATAAAAATATGTCAACAATTTTATTTGGTAAAATGTTCTGCCTCATTTCTGTTGTACTATTTTTGGCTATGGGCTGACCAACACTGGGATTGACATGAGTAACATAAAATGGAATCAATTCTCCAGAGAGTTATTTTATTACATATAAAAAGCTCTCCTAAAGACAAAGAATTCTGAGAACAATTGTGCAGCACCTGGAATGATGGGGTCCTGGTCTACTCCAGTACTCTTAAATACAATGAGAAAAGAAATAATCTGTATCATGTGAGCTGTACCCAAATAATCTGCAGATCTTCACTGAATGAAATTGGTCTTGTTATTCAAAAAAGTTTTACTAATAGAGTGTAAGTAATCATATGCTTTGCCCGAAGTGACGCTATGAGGAAGCCAGACACAGGAATAGTTCACAGATGTGCCCCCCAGATCTGTACTTTGATCACTTGTTCTTGCCTCCTAACACATACGGAATATAAATACTTACACATACATGGATATGGGTGGGTATGTTATTCTCAAAGCTAAGGAAGTCTGCGGTTAGCAAAGATGCTTTGCTCTCTTGGATTCTCAAACTACTATTATGGACCTAAATTACACTTCAGGCTATTATAACTCCATTGCCTATTTCATTTTATGCTATTTCAAGCCTGTGCTTTTTTGTCTTATACTCACCACTTGGTCAGAATTGTTTCCAATATGAAGGGAACGATTTGTCAAGTCAAATCCTCCAAAGCTGCAGGTTCTCTGCAAAAAAAAATAAAAATGAACAGAATGATGGAAACAGTTTTATCACAGTGACTGCTCACTCAAAATATTGTGATTTGGAGAACACCAGTAAAAACACATACATCTGCAAAAATGGAAACAAACAAACAAACAAAGAAAAGGATGAGAGATTATAAATCAAGAATGCTGTTAAAAGTAATTTGAGTCATTTGTCTTTTCCAGAGACAACCCCTTGGTGTAAGGTCAGCTGCTGTTGAGTCATCTATTGCCTACTCTTGTTTTTAAATCGAAAAAAGACTTTCTGGTCTGAGGAAATTGTTGATGTTATGCATCAAGTTTTCCAGGTTGTTAGCAATTCCACCTCAGCACTCCCATCTGCCTTTATAATTTACTTCACAGTAGCAGTGAAACAGAGAACCACCAGTGTCTTGAAGCACTGGATAACCTACCTTCTTGGAATAGCTGTATACACTGTGTGCACACGGAAATTCAGGGCAATAGCAGACAGACCTGAAGGCTGTGCTACCATTCAACAAGACCTGGGCAGACTGGAGAGTTGGGCAGAGAGGAACCTGATGAGGTTTAACATGAGCAAGTGTAGCATCTTGCACCTACAGAGGAATAACTGCATGCACCAGTACAGGTTGGGGGATGACCTGCTGGAGAAGAGCTTTGAGGAGAAGGTCATAGATTCATAGATCCTTGGGGTCCTGGTGGATAACAGGTTGGCCATGAGCCAGCAGTACGCCTTTGTGTCCAGGGAGGCCAATAGTATCCTGAGGTACATTGAAAACAGAGTGGTCAGCAGGTAGAGGGAGGTTATCCTCTCCCTCTTCTACATGTGATGAGGCTACATTTAGAATACTGCGTCTAATCTTAGCTCCCAAGTTAAAAAACAAAACAAAACAAAAACAAACAGGGATCTCCTAGAACGAGTCCAGTGGAGGGCCACAAAGAACGTTAAGGATCTGGAGCATCTCCCATATGAGGAAAGGCTGAATAACCTGGGGTGTGCTCAGCCTGGGGAAAAGACGACTGAGAGGGGATCTGACAAATTGTTATAAATATCTAAAGGGAGGTGGGAGGCCAATCGATGAGGCCAGGCTCTTCTCAGTGCTGTGCAACAATAGGACAAGGAGTAAGAGCCTAAAACTTGAACAAAGGTAGTTCTGTAATAACATACAGAAGAAATTATTTACAGTAGGGGTGATGGATCACTGGAACAGGCTGCCCAGAGAAGTTGTGGTCTCCACTGAAGGAGATTTCAAGACCTGTCTGGACGCCTACCTGTGAGACCCAGTAGGGTTCCTGCTTTAGCAGGGGCATTGGATTTGATGATCTCAATGTCCCTTCCAACCCTTGCAATTCTGTGATTCTGTGAAATGCTAGAGGCCTTGCAGAGTAAGCACTTGGTAAAGGGAGTGAATAAACAACCCCCGCTATCCATAAGCATTGTGTCCTAGAGATTCAGTAAGTCCCAATTCCAGATTAGGTATTTATAATCACATCACTGATGGTAGGTATATGGTAGCTCTGCTACTTCTAGGAGAATGTTTGTCATATTAGCAGTGCCACAAACACCTGAGTTATTCAGTTTGGGCTGAATGCGCAGAAGCACTTGATCACAATCATCCTGCATAAAATAGAAAATCAGCTCTACGATATCACTTTCCTCCTAAGAGAAGAAGACAACCAAGCTTGGTAAGTTGCATTTCCACAGCCAAAACCAGACTGTAACAGATGAGTCTCTGCTAGAACTTTGGCATCACCAAAGACCAGCCACTCAGGGGGCTCAGAGAGAATCCAGCTTTTGCCTTGCAATCCAAAAGGTCAAGTCTTCAACTATTTTTCTATCCACAGTACAACCAGCTGCACAGTACTCAAATAACTGGCCTTGTCAAAAGGGCAATCCAGGAAAATAAGAGCATGACAGTTAAAATTTACTGGTACAGCTTCAACTCTGACCTCTAAGAAAGGGTTTTGAGAAAGTCATATCTCTGTTATAAGCATTCTCTTAAGAGTTAGATGTGAGACAATCAGGAGGCAAAAAATCAGCAACTTGTGAACTGTAAACCCTTAGGTCCTGAACTACCTAAGACAGTAACTTCAAGGACACATCAAATCTAAGCTTAAGACACCCTAAGCATAAGATGAGAACTACAAAGCATTGCCCAGTTAGTCTTGTGAGTGTATACTTGGGAGTTGGTGAAGACTCACCACCTGTAAACCACCAGTCTTTGACACTTTGACAGAAAGAAGCAAATCCTATAAAGTACCACTTAATAAACAATTAGATCACTTAGTTCTACTAACATGAACATTCTTGCTTCATTCACTACTCGTCAACATATACACGAACTGCTTTTAAAAAGTTTTTTTCCTGGCTTAACATTGAGTGTACATCTCAGCTACTAAAACTCCAAGGTAGCTTTATCTGGGCCTCACATACATTAAAAAGTAGTGCCATAATTTGAGATCAACAAGTAGTAAGATCAATTTTTAAAGCACAAAACATGTTTAGCTGTGAGTAATGTTGTCCTGTGAAGAGTCCATTCTAACTAATCCTATAGCGTATGGTAATCTTAACCATGAAGAAAGGACATCTGCAACTACTCTGAGTAAACTCATCTGTCAAAGCTGCCAAAGCTCCTCCTACAACAGTCTCACAAGATCAAAACACCTGCTGGTTAAAAGGTTCCAAATATATGTACCATGTTAAGGACTCTTACTCTTTCATTATGGACCTTTCCATACATTTAACATCACCTTCTGCCTTCAGTTCCAGTAATGACTCTGGAAATTATGTGCCAAACAAAAGGTCTGTGGATGAGGAAAGGGATATTCAATGGAATGGCCATGCAATCCAAAGTATTATATTTTTGGGAGAAAAGAAAAACTGATGCTATTTGAAAACTCCATGCATGTCCAGGTCACTGAAACAAATATAAATGACAAAAAATGAATGGCAAGGCAAAACAGAGTGACCAATTCCACTGAATACACAGGCATTGCAATTTCCCTGAGGTTGCAGCAAACAAACATTAAGTGTTTTCTAGGAAGGAGTGGCATTAGCTGAGGTTTGCCAGCCTTCTGTGTTTTCAGGAAGAAGTGCATTGAAAAAGCTTGTAAGAGCAGTGTGTCTTCATCATTTAATTCATTTAAATAAGGTGGAGGAACAGTTAAAAGAGGAGTTCCTCTACAACAACAACAAAAGTTATCAGTTTCTTCTCTGATTATATCTCTGTGAATAAGCAAAAGTCATTCCATCTGGTTTTCATAATGGAACGACTTTTAGAATGTAAGACTACATTCTAGAAGAACTGAAAAGTTCTGGTGTCTTTATTTATAAAGACAGCCTTAGAAAGCATTTTTAAACAATGCAGCATCTCTAGTCCACATTAATATTCTCTTCTACCTGAGATCCCACCTACTTACTGCTCAACCCTCAGAATGACAAATGAGGTTTTTTTATCGTTGTACTGTCATGAAGGGAAAGTCATGTCTTCTGAGTATGCCTAGGAAAATAATCATGTCAGTGGCAGGGAAAGCAGTTACAGCAGAAGAAATACTGAAGAAGCCAACTAATGGCACTGGGTAGGAAAAAATCCTTAATTTCAGGTCTATGGAACAAAACATGTACCAGAAGGATTTGGTCAACTCCCACATGTAATTCAGAAGAGCGAGGCTATGACTCTTATATTGAGAATACCTCACACCTGAAGAAATGAAGTATGCCTCTCAAAATAAGATCTGCAACTCAAGAGGAAAAGCTTTTTTTCTAATGTAATCTTCACTGGAATATCTTGCTTAATGTTATGAGTGAACTGCTGTTTCCACCCACTGAAGTAGGGAATATATCTACACTGTCAACAAGAAAAGAGACTTAGCTGTTTCAGCTTTGGAAATCTGGCTGGCCCCAAAGGCAAGTTCCCAGGAAACTCAACATCATGGTGAAGGGAACTGTCAAAGCCAAGTCATATAGCCAGGAAGAGGCTACTCTGAGTCTCTCTGGAGTGCTCAAATCATTTAATTTCCCATTGTGCAGTACCACTTTCTTTTTATTTTTTTTCCTCCTTTTGTTCATTTTCCACACTTCTCTGGTGGAAGATAACACCTTCACCTTATGCAAGAAAGGAGGAGTAGCGGCCAGGAAAAGAACAGAAGGGACACTTCTGATGTGGTGAGCAGCAACCAGGAGGGTAGTGTCCAGTTTACATAAAACTCCATGTCCTTCTGCATCACCTACAGAACTGGGTGGGCATTCTGATGAGATGTGAGCTGAATGGGTAAGGTCCAATATGAGGCAGTGACCGAGGGCCAGAGACAAATTGAGCACAATTAACTAAGCATGCTTTAATCTTTTGAAAATTCTGCAACCCTCTCAGTATGCCTTTAAAAGAATGCTAATAAAAAAATGTTTTTACAATGCCTCAAAGCTTTTCATCGGTGGTCTCAATTTACGTTCCACAGGAATTTTATAAAAACAGCATTTTGTCATATTTGCTCTCTCTCGCAGATTTATTCAGTGTGCACAGAAACCGCAGTCTCAACAAAACTATTCTCTGGTGGGATTATAACAAACTCCTCACGGTATAAGGGAATATTCTTTCCTAGTAGCTAAACTTCAGTTCTTAAGCTTTTCTAATGGCAAGGAAAGCAGAAGAAGCACTATGCTTTAGTTAGAAGTATGAAGCAGAAACAGAGTTGGCTGCAACCTCACAGAAACTGGAAGACCGCCTTCATCACAACTCTTTGACTCACAGACTTTTGGTGGATTCTCAAGAGAACCCTTTTAGTACAACGATCCACTGTGGCAGCCCACTTCCTCTTGGCCTCCTCATCCTCCTCTAGCAGGCATCTCCTCAGGTCCTGCTTGTCAGCCTTGCTCAGGGTCCTGTCAGTAACGGGACGCACCAGCTGTGAGAGGTTGAGGTGACTGTACAGGCTTCTCTCCACCACATAGGTAATATTGAACTCGCTGACAGAAGTGTGCCCTCGTAGCCTTCTGTTTGGGAAGCCACAACCTCCACCCCCTTTCGTTTTGTGTCGCAGTAATTGTAGGTCACAAGTTGTGGCGGATACTCCTTTCCTAGCAGGGCGCTGGTAAAGAAAAGCTCTGGAACAGGAATAGTTAGTATCCATTTTCTTCAATCGGATCTGCTTCCTTACACTCTGAATCTCCTCCAGGGACACCAGAAGATGGTGCTTGTGCCTGTTGCTGTCATAAAAGCAAATGCTTTCTGTACTTACCCCATGGCTCAGCGAGCCGAGGCTCTTCTTCATTTCCCCATCTGTCAAGGAACGGCAAACTTTCTGGGTCTTCTCATCTTCTGGGTAAGAAAAAAATGTCCCAAGTTTCTTGGGAGGCTTGATAAGGCCACGGCTATCAGTTTTGCTGAAGGTCTTCACCAGTTTCCGGCTAGCTCCCCACGTATCAAGACTGCTAGATGAGGGAGAAGTAGTAAGCGAGTCCAAGTCATCCTCTGTCTGCTTCTCACAGGAACCATCAAAGTAGAATTGCTTCTTGTGAACTCCAGAGTAAAGTGCTGATCTGTCATCCAGTATAGCAGAGTTGTCAAGTGACTGCTCTTCCACGCCTGCAGGGGACAAGAGCAGGACAATATGCATCACAGTACGTAATTCTCTAAGATGTTTCTCCATAAAATCTTCCTTTTTTCAACTAAGATATCAACAACCATCCACTTAAAATAGAAGGAAAAATTTTCCCGATACAAGTAGCACAGAAAGTATTTGCAGCTGGGTGAAACTGAAGAAGCAACATCCATTTGTGAAGCGAGAGTTCTGGGGTGAGGTAACAATACATAGACTACAACATCCTGTAAGTAAAACAGTTATTAAGTTTCTCTCTTTCATCTGCTGCTAAATAAGACTTCAAAAGTTCTCAGAAACTCTGAAACTGGGATCTGTTACTTAGGTTTTTCTCCTGATACTTGCATAAGATGCTCTCTTAAAAATCAACTTTAATGAAATCACAATAGGTTGGAAATATATCTTGGTATTAAACAAACAAACATAAGCATCTCTCATTTAGGTTCAGTTTTCCAATACCCAACACTTTTTCTACAGAAAGGAGTATCTGTGCCAGAAAGTTGCAGAGCTGAGCTTGGGGCTTAAATGAAAAGATTTGGGATTTTGATAGGGGAAGAGGAATCAACTTTAATTAAACAGAATTTACTTTACAGATGCAAAGTAGAAAAGCAAGCAGGTCAAATCATGGTTGTTCCAATAACAACAGTGCTCTGCTAACCACAGAAACACATTATTTTCACTAAATACATATTCCATAGAACGGGAAGAAAAATTTTTGAAACATGAGTACTGGATATGGGAAAATAGCCAGGACTCCTTTGTGGAATAGAACAAATGGAGAAAATTACCTGAAACTGCTATTTCTTATCACATTTATCACTAAAGAAACATTTTTCTCTTGCATTCTCTGCTGTGCAAAATATAGGGTCAGATAATTCAGTACAGTCACAAGGAAAGAATCAAACAAGAGTACACATCTTGGTCAGTCTTGCTTGATAAATGTTAAGGCATTCATGGGTATATAACAGAAACACACACAAAAAAAGTAAATTTCTGGTATGACCCAACTTTGCTTTCTTCTTTGATGGTTTCTCCAATCTTAAAGCAGAGCTAAGTTTGAACCATTTCTAAAATACCTATGATTTACTAAACTAATTCATTCAATAATAGGGGGAGGAATTTAAGACTAAAGAATATTATTTGCCTTGTATAAGCTTCCTGTCTCATCTTCAGTTCACTCACTGGGCAAAACACGTTTGACACTTTCATTCTAAAGCTAAGACACTCTTCTACCAACATAAAACTCAATATGACAGTGAAGGAATAGTGGATACATTTGACACAACTTTTAAACTTGGGAACTTTCCTGGGGTAGGTCTGTAGTTTGGAGTCTGACTTTAACATCACTTTCACTGGACTGTTCAACTTGTTCTTTTTCCTCCTCTAATTCTCAGTTTGAACAGAAAATTGACATTGTCTTGGGACTGAATATGTGCTGATAAACAATTTCAGTCCACTAAGTAAATATGTTTTTAAACAGCTTGTAAAGTATGCATTCTGTGTCAACACTGCAACAGATGTTATTTGGAGTAAGTCCATGACACAAAGCCATAATGACACAGATGTAGATATGATTTGTTTTAAGATGTTATATAAGAATGGTGCCCAAGAAACTGAACCTTCAGTTATTCAGCTTATTGAGAGAAGACAACACAAATACACATGGATTCAGATACTGGCACCAGTACAGTGACCATCTAGAGACCATCAGATCACCAAAACTTGTATTTAGTGCATTCAATATTCTTCTATTCCTCAATAGTAGAAACGTGAGAGAAGGATCTTGGACTAGGATGCCTTTCTTTAAAAACAATGGAAATGTACATGGAATTTTGGCAAAGCTTTTATTCTTTGTGAAGGAATTTCTGAGAAGGATTATGAGGAATGTTTCTTCTGGTGAATTTCGTGTCAGTTGTCAACTCTAGCTTACTGTCATGCTTGGTCAGAAGCTGTTGAACATTGGCAAATTTAGTGCAATTACACTGATGCTACCATATCAAATTTGATATGCCAACTCTCGAAAATCTGGCCATCTAGGATTTCACGTAACTTCATGCTTATATATTGCTCCAAATAATAGGAACAAACAGCTCAAGAACCAATTCAGTCAACTACAGGTAGCCTGGAAGGGCAGATGAAAATCCCCAAACCTATTCACAGTATCATTGGTGATCTTGCAGAATCCTCTGACATGTTCAAACATAATACAGACCTACATTACAAAATGCAGGGATGGACAGTTTTTATGAAGCACTTTTAATACACTGTATGAAAACCTGTGTGTGGCCAGACCTTACTGAAAAAAAAAAAAAAAAAAAAGACATATCTATTCCTAATGTGTAACTGGATGCTTATTAGGTCCTTCTACTTACATAGAAGTGATGTATAAGTAATCCATACTGGCATTTAACAATATTATATTCTTGCTATGGAGTTTTCCAGGAAACAATGTACAAAAGAAATTCCACAGTGCTAGATAAGATAAAATCTCAGAGCTATAGATTAATTATTCAGAAAAGCCTAGAGTTGAAAGAGAGAAGATCGACAGGAGATGGAGAAGGAAGGAAGCAGAACAGAATAAGATTATTATTATTTTTTTAGTAAATTCAAGTATTTTTCTGTGAGGACTACAGGTGGAAAAACTCAGTGAAAAAATATTTGAAAGAACTGGGACATATAAGTGAAAGACTGAGAGGGAAAAAGGAAATAAGGAGATGAAATAGAATTGCAAGAGAAGCACTGTGAGAAAGGGAACTGAGAGCAAACCAGACAGTTAACAGCTGAAGAGAAGTCTGGTCAAGCTCTAGGAAGGCACCTGCACACCCAGCAACTCCTCAGCTGCCTGCTCGTGCAGCTGCTCCCACTCCTGGCATCTCTGGCTGATTGCTCTCTGCAGCTTTTTCCCAAGGTAGGAAAAGCATCTCTTGCATTCTTTCCTCTGAGCAGGGGGAAAAATGGCCGTTTTGTACAACTCTGCTCATAAAACACACTTCTGCTTCCCAGATTTGTGCCCTCTTCATCTCCCCTAGAAGATGACAACAACCTCCTCAGATCAAGATAGCTGCCCGATGCACTGCCCTAAGGTAGCTGAGCCTTTCACTCCAGCTAATTACATGACCATCACATGCATGGGAGAGGTGGGATAGATTATGAATCTGCCAACAGCTTCCTGCTGAAAAGATGTACACATTCTCCTTAAATACACTCAGAAGAAATCATAATATGGCTCAGTTCACTACAAAGCTGAGGGGAGTCGCAGTGTATGACCCTGGGAAGGACACTAACATAGACAGCTACTCACAATTCGAGTAAGGACTCAAATAGAGTTTTGCAGAGAGGCTACTCTGAGGCTCAGGCTTCCTTAGTCTGAGTGCTTACACAGAGATACAGGTCATCCGGAGTTAACTTTGCAGCACGGCATTCCCAGGGGCTGAACTCTGTTTCCCATTTCCCCACCCTCCTCCTCCTCCTCCTCTCTTCCACTCCCCCCTCTCTCTTGGCAGCACAGCTCATTCAGGAGCCAAACTGCAAGCAGGCTCCTCCTGCATGAGGAGTTAATGTCATGTGAGGCAGCAGCTATCCCACAAGAACATCTAATGGAGTTTCTGTACTTTTGCCACAGAATGATACCATGCAGTGCAACTGCTCTACCCAACAGCCACTCCCCTCCCCAAATTCGCTAAGTGCTTCACCTGTGTGTCATCCCTACAGCCGTCACACAGGCCTGGGAGATGGGAGCAAAGCAGTGGCTGCTCTGCTTGCCTCCCTGAAGCACCTGAGGGGCAGCCGACTGTAATTGCTTCTGCTCTTATTCCCTCCATAGTGTGGGGCACAAAACATAAACCAAGTTCTAATCTCTTAATGACGGGCTCTCCAGTGATCTGGAAATGCCAGGAGATCAGCAGTAACCACATCCTAGATGGCCATTTTCCTCCTTCTACTGTCTCAAAATGTAATTACTTGGGTAATGCATGCTTCACAGACAAAGCAGCCTTTCCCAGCGTCCCCTCAGAACACTTCCCACCCCTGCCCCCTTCTGTTCCCTCTCAACAGAAGAAGGTATTTACATATACAAGTTTAGTCATATACATGTTGATTTTACCTTCTGTACTGGGTTTTTTCATTTCTTCCACTCTTATGAGTTTCTTCCTGACTCTGCGAGTAGAATTTACCAGCTTGTGCAATCTCTTAAACTTCACCGACTCCTCTGTTTCATCATCGGATTGTTCTCTTGACTGGCAAAGAAACAAAGGGAATATTAATAAAGTAGTTGTTCCACAGCTTGCTCCTTCAAGTCAAGTTAACCCAGTTCATCTGCTGCGCTGTGTCCATGCAGCTCTGTAACTGGTGTTATATTTTCAGCCCAGGTCAGAGAGAAACACTTAAATTACTGAGGGTTTTCTTTTTTTCTTTCTCTTTTTCCGAAAGTGTGACATACCATTTCGATTTCTAAATCTGTGCAACGTAAGATTCTAGGCACTGAAATGCATTCCTGCCCTTGTCTTTCTTCCCGTGCATTGTGTAATAACTACTTCCACGTCCTCTCTCAGTACGTTTCAGGCAGGGCTCTTTCCCAGGGCTCTTCTTACCATACCAGTTACGCTCCTGCGGTTTGGGTCAGTCACTGCTCTGTCTGGCATCTCAGAACTTGCAGTTTAAACCTGGTTACGAACAGCTTCTCCAAACCAAAACTCTGCCATTGATGACTTTTCTTTTTCTTCCCTCAGTCTTCCCAAAAAATCAAAACCAGCAGCACAAAAAAGGGACGGGAAGGAAAAGGAAGGAGGAGACCTCATCTGCCTCGCTCAAGCTGCCACAGTTACAAAAAACTCCTTTCCTCCTCCCTGCTCCCTGCGCTCCTCCTGAAGGCTCTCGAGGCTGGAATTAGGATGGACACAGCATTCCTCCAACACTGACCAAGGGAAAACTCTGACCTTTTCAGATATACAGTGCAGTCCATATTCCCCAGCATCCCATTTCGTTTTGCATCTGATCCAGTATGCTCAGTTCCAGCTGTTTTCCCTCAAGCATCAAACATTACAGAGACAAAAAAAAATTCTCCCTCTCCAGCAGCAGTGACACAACAAGCTGAAACAATCCACTCCTTGTGAACGAGAAGTCGGCTTCGATTTTCGAGCCAGATTCAGCGCTCGATGTGCTACTTCCTCTGTTTTAATCAGTTCAGAATGCGAGTGGCGGTGGGGGGAAGGGGAGAGGAGGCCATTAGGATGCTCAGGCTCGGCCAGGATAGCCCTGGCATCATACACTGCACATTCCTGTGTGCCGCAGGCTCCAGCTGGAACGCGGTGCAGATTGCGTACCTCACTTTGTGTTCACCCACGGACCCACAGCCAGTCCTGCATTCCTAATGGCTGGCTCTAAAACCTTAATGTGACTTCCTGTCAGTGGAGCTATCTGGGTTTCCATGGCATCCTCATCCTTTTTCTCCTTCTCCCTAATTAAACTTTAAAAAAAGAAAAATCCCCAGCAGATGTGAGCCAAAAAAGGGAAGGGAAAAAAAAAAAAGCCCACTCTCTCCTCTTCCACTTCAAGAATGCTGTCCTTGCTTATCCAGAGACTGAATAAAAGACAACCCAAATATATAGGAATGCTCTCCGCTTTTCAGTTGTACTTAAATATCTGGATTTGGTAATAACAGTGGATGACACAGGACAGGACACCAATTAGCACTTGTATACGCATGAGTACTTTTTCAAAAGCTCAAGTAATGCCTGAAGGGATCAGCACTGCTTTGGAAGTCTCCCTTGCAGGAACACATTCTACATAGCCAACAGAACCATGCCAGAGCAAATGCCAGTCACTTTCTGCAAGGGCACTGCCAATTACAGATTTTCCACAAACTTCCTGATATTCCGAAACAAGAGAGAAAACCAAATGGGCAACATATGGCAGTAGGAATTACCATGCTGCCATCCAAGAGCCACAGGAATGCATTTATTATGGGTACAGACTGGATAGGTAATTAATAATTTTCCTTCAGGAGAAATAAAGTAGAGAGGAATAACAGACTTGTTTATATCAAGATAAATTAAGCAGCAAGATGATCATTTATTCAGAGATTATGGCTTGGGCAACTTAGTGATGTGTCAAACAGCAAGACATACATCAGACATATTTAAATAATAAGAAGAAGGGATTATTGACTGTAATCAAGTTCAGGTAAGACTTCTTAGCCCAATAAGCACATCCTGGCAAGCAACCATCATGCATACTCTGCACACCAGGTACATTTATTTAAAATGCAATTACTCTATGCCACTGCTTTCCTTCATTACTTCGCATCCACCTTCAGTTTGTAAGGCTCCTGTTGATAAAAAATTGAACAAACAATCCTCCCTCCAAGGATTTCACTGATGAGTAAGAATGCTGCTGTGCAGATCACCCAGTCTAAAATCTGCACCACTGGTGTCCAAAAAAGACCTGTCCCTCTCAATGCCCTCTACAAAGATTAAGCAGCAATAACAAAAGTTTTTACAATATCTCCTGCTTGCACTCATTATTACTACATAGAAAGCAAGTGTCAAAATAGCCCCCATACAAAGTAGTGACATCCAACCCAAGTGGGTGGTACGGTAGAACCCTACCACACTTCAAAATAAATAAAAGTGCACCCTAATAAAGGCCTAGCTGGTATTTCCTGCCATTTCAGGACACTCGGCACCCTTTGTGCCAGCAGCCAGGGTCCTTTATGTGCACTGACAGACACTTCCTAGTCCTGATGCTCAGCCGGGAGAGCAGAGAACAGCCTGTATTTAACAACAGGAACCACTGGATAATAGCCAGACTGAAAACTAAGTCCGAATCTTTCTCCAGCAGTCTATTTCCTATAGTTATGGAGTACCAAGTGGTACAGAAAATCTTTTGTAAAGGAAAAAGATGGTTAATAAGGTTACACAGAAAGGCCTAAAAACATCTGCAATTACACCAGTGGCGCTGATCAGGTAACTTTTTTTTTTTTTTTTTTGTCAAATAACGCTGATTCCTTGAAAACGCACCGGTATTGAAAAATGATCCCTTTTGATTCATTTCCTGATTCCCAAATGATTTTATATATATATATAAAAATAAAACAGCTTAAAATTATCAAATGATTCCATTTTGGCACACAGAAAACAGAGTTTAATTTTCCAGTTCAAGCAATGTTTTCTTTCACAGCTAATATCAAACAGAAAACAGAAATGTAAAGCATTCAGTCTTCAACGACATATTTGGAAGTTATCAAACTTTAACGTTTTTATTCATCCAACCCATTTTTCCTCTCCAGCTTTCAAGATGACAGAATGGCCTTTTTTGGTTGCCTTTCCTGCCTTCAGATGGGAAAATCAGCCTGGCCTCTGCAACTTGCAGCGGGTTGGGCAGAAGGCCTCAGCACAGCCCTGGCAGGGGGCTGCAGCGTCCTTTCTCCTTCTGTCCTGCATATTTTCGAGTGTTTTGGAATGCTGCAGCACTACGAAAGGGCAGACATAACCTGTTAAAAAGGGGACGATGTGCCTGCAGATGGTGAGGCTGAACTAGGCAGGGAGACCCACTGAACGTGGGTGTGCAGAACCGTCCCCACTGGTCCCAGTGCGACTGTGGGGCTGATGAAACATCTAGGGCCTCTCACCTACCCCAGCTTGTTGTGGGCGCAGGACTCTCTGTGTGATCCAAAGGGAAAACAAGCGGATTTGCAGTACTGTAAATAGGAACAACTTAACTTCCACCTCCTCTGCTCCAAATTTTTCCATCCGAAGGCCCATATGGCTCAACTTTTAATTATTTTGGCTAATGCTGTATGTAGTAATTCTGTGGTGAATGCTTAAGTGTTTCATTTCTGGTTTCCATGGCAACATTACATCAGATTGCAGACAGCTGGCTCCACAGTCCTAAACCATAACAAATTGGCCAAGCCAACACACAAAACTGCGCTTGCTTTAAAGAGATAGCGCTGCTGGGGAGCCAGCGTGGCTGGTGGGGCCCCTTGGCAGTGCCGGCCGGGTGGAGCCGCCTTCCCACTCGCCTTGGAGCAACTGTGTCCCCAGCACATCTGCTGTGCTCTCACGGCGCGGAAGGCCGCCAGCTCTCCAAGCCTGGAGAGCTGTGCTGCACAAGCACATGCAAGGCCACAGGGAAACGGAGGCTAAATTAACAGCATCTGCAAGCACCCAGGACTGCATGCGGAGGGCGGCAGCCTTCACGTACCACATGGCTGGGAAACTGCAGACAGGCCAAAGCCCATCCCTGCTGCACAGCTCTTCATCACTGACAAAGGCGGATGTAAGCCTGCAAACAGATTTTCAAGCCTGCAGGAGACCAGTTCCCTCTGCTGTCCCTATCACCTGGTCTGTTTGGATCACCTTTGTTACCTGCGAATCTCTAAAGGCTAGGCACTGCCTTGAACATAAGATCAGGGTAAAATGCTGTACGTCCAGGAGCAAGTAAGAAATTAACAAATGATATTCGGTTCCCGGTATACTCTTTGCTTTCTGTAGTGCTTTTCTCATTCACTGTTGCCTGCTCTGGAGGGAAGAAGCACGTCTGTCTGTCTAGCTGTAAAACATCCAGCCCCTTTCACACGCCAGAGAAAGAACAACATATAATCCCAGCCTCTCCCTCCGGACAAGTGCTTTACACATACACACACGCTCCTAACATTTATTAGGGTACTTGGAATTAATTGGCCAAATGTGAACCAGAATTAGCTAACTAGCTAGCTTTTGGCAGGACTGGGTTTGGAAACACTACAGGGTTACAGCAGCAGCCCTTAAAAAACACAAGACATGCAAAGCCCACCAGCTAGGTCCAAATACAAATGCTTAAAAAACATCAGGACAATAGGCAGTTAAAGCTATCACAACTGACTAAACTGTTTCAGCTCCACGAACAAAAACATACCTGACTTTTACATGAGCTGCATGAAGCCATTTAAAGGCATGTTAAACTTTTACAACCCACTTTATGTTCCATAATAGTCAAGTCCCAAACAAGAATCTCCAGAAAATTTCCCATATAAGAAACTGGGAAATCTCTTATTATCCAATTAAGCCCAAACTGCGATTACTTCTAGCTATAAGACAATTCTTGCCCATCAAAGGAGGACAAAAATATACATGCAGATTGGCAACACAACAGGTTATCCTCTCCTCACTAGCTTACTTTAGAATTCTAAGCTCTACTTCAAATGCAAAGAGATTCCGTTGTTCCTTTTAGGAGACGTGGCTACACGTGTCCTTCCTTCTCGCTCTCAAACAGACTTTACATTTGCCAAAAAAAACAATCATTCTTTTTTTTTTTTTGGTATTAAAGATGCCTGGAAAAAGTCAGAGACAGGAAAACAAAACAGAAAAGAACTTAAAAGCCCAAGGAAAGGAAGAGAAAAACTAAGAAAAGTTATACATGCATTGCCATGCCTAAGAATAACCACAAAAGCCTTTTCTCTTTCTCCCTCTCTGAAACAGAAGGCACATCCTCTTCACATCACACTACTCAGTGACTTACCAGCTTCGGCATTTATAGGCCCAAAGCTCAGTTTCGAGTAATTCCCCCTGAGTGCTCAACTGCTGTCAGCTTCGTAACCCTGAAATTTAGGATTAGACTCTTCTTCTTCAGTACTGCATTCGGTTAGAATCCTGTGCACAAAATGCCTCTTCTCTGGAGTTACATTATCAGACACCAAACTGGTTCTGATTTCAATGCCGAGTATGTAAAGAAGAAAAAAAAGCGTGATGCTGGACTCAATTAGCTGTTTTCTCCTCACTGATTGATTCCCCCAGTTACTCGCGAGCTGCATAACTTGCAAGAAAGGCATAAGTCATCAGCTCTAAGCAAATCTTCTATTCACCACAAGGAAAAAGGGAGTGTTGTACATGGCAAACAATCCCTGTTTTCACTGACGAAGGCTTGCTGACCTCTTGCTGGCCTCCAGTTCCTTAATTACTGTCTATGGAATTTCAGTTAAAGAAAAAAAATACAGAGAATCTCTGCAAAGCCAGGACGATGACTGACCCTCAAACACGACCACTAGAGTGGAGGCTGTGTCTATCGGAAGTATAACTGAAGCCGTTTACCAGGCTCTTTAGATTTTCCCTTTTAAATTCTTTTGATGAAAAGCCCCCCTGATAATATCCCTTCATGAATGGCTAATTTGACAGAATAATAAACCTGCTTTCATGTTTTTTAAATTAGCGAAATTAAATATTTTTTTTTCCTCAGTTTGTAGTGCTACAAGAAAAGAACATCACTAAGGACTGGAAAGGTAAATAATGTTTAATTTGTAAATCTCAGACCGGTCTAGAATAAGCCACTTTGTGGTTTTCTGAAGGATTGTAGCATGACTTCCAACTGCTCCTCCTAGGCTGGGCTCAAACCTCCCTGCCTAAGAAACAGATTCTGAGATGCTCAAGTAAATTACAGTCAAGCATATCTAATTCCAGAATTTGGGCAATTCTTCCTAGAACACGAGAAAACACAGGCCAAAATCTCTGCTAATTAGGACCAGTGCTATTCAGTGATGGGAAGCACTGGCAAAGGCACACTGCAAAAGCACCCTTTTTAAAACAAAGAAAAGATTCCTCTGATGCAGAACAATGCCTTTAACAATGCCAGCTTATCTGAGTTTGCTCCAGATCAGTGACATAATAAAATTATAGCAAGTCTAAATATCTTCTTCCTTTGATGACTGGCTAATTTTAAGGAGCCACCTAGACAAATATCATTCAATTTTCTCCATCTTTGTACTAACAACTGTGCAGCTTTTCTATTCCGTATAAGTCACATAAGTCATGTAAGCTAGATTCAGCTGGCATGGTGTAGCTGGGTTCTCACCCTTGAATTACTTCAATCCCACAACTCCAATGTGAAACCCCTCGGAAAATTCTGAGCTTTGGATAAAACCAGCTGGCGTTATCCAACATCAATAACATAGCAGTCCACATCAAGTGAAACATGACAGCAACTTCCTTGAAATGTGTCCCAGATTCTCTTAAAGTTCATGGCCACAATTGAAACTGATCTAAGTTTTGGGCTTTCAACTTGAGTTTTGAAGGTTTTACGTTTCACTAAGGAAGTTTCAAAAACCTCTAATCCTTAGAGAGGCTGTTTATAGAAAGGTGCGTGAAATTCCAAAGTGATAATCTGCATCACATTCTGAGGTTACAAAAAAAGGTCGCCAAAATTTTTATGGAAATTGCAAGAGGTAAAAAATGTTTTCGCCACTTCACAAAGTTAATTGAAGAGCACGAATTGCAAAGACTATGCAAGCCTAAAGCATGTGGTGGTAATGTCAAGCCCCCCCCTCACGTAAACTGAATGAAAGGGCAATTCCATGTCTGAGTCTGGCCTGTGGTTACTTACAAGGAAATCAAAGGAGAGTCCAAGAGCTACTTTGGTGAAAGATATATTACATATTAGCTAGTGACGACACTGCTTGCTGAAATTAGTGGGAAATATTTGTCATAAGTATCGAGAGCACAAAAATTTAATTCTCCCTGGAGGTCTGCCTTGATACTAGAATAGCTGCTTAGGCAAATTCCTAGATGTTAACTGTTTCCAGGTTTTAGCTAAATAATTTTGTGAAACACATTGCTGACATTTGCATCTGCAAGCCAGATACTTTTCCTCATGGTGAACTGTTCCTCTCACTGATGATAATAATGAATTTTAATTACATTACAACTGCACTCACGTACTCTTCATCATAGGTGCATGCAGCAGAATGAAGCTCTGTGTTACATTACTTCATATCTGTTACATTACAGCATTTCTTTCTAAATCTCTTGCAGACTCTCCTACCCACGGGAAAGTGAGCATCTACTACATTTTGTGTTTTGGCAAGGGTAAGATGGCCTGGGGAGAATCCCTACTCTTTAGTGTAGACTATTACTAACGAATGGAGCACATCACTGGTCCTGTAACCTCTAAGCATTTCAGAAAACCAGCTGTGGAAGGACAATGCATGAAATACAGTGAAATTAACTTCAGAGATTGTTTAGGGGAAAAAAAAACCAAACCACCAACCAATGAGAACCCTTTAGCAAAGGGTGTGGTGATTCAAATTACATTATGGTAGTATTTTTGAACAGTCAAAGCTGTTAATGCTACTGTTCTAACTGCGAGAAGTCAACACCAGCAGTGGGGAGGAAGGGGGGGCAAGTGGTGAACGACAGGAGCGCAATTAAAATCTTCTACTGCACCACAAGTAAAGATTATTCAGTCTGGGTCTGCCAAATAGGACAGTGAAACACATGGCTTTTGAGTTTCCTGATTTTTGAACTGAGTAAGGCTTTGTTTCAATGTAATAGGCTTGGTTTCTGAAAAGATGGGGGCAGGGAAACCACATTGTGGATTACAGTATCTCCTGCTGGCTGATGTATGCAGTGAGAATGGTCACACAAAAAAGCTGTAAATCACGGTCTTCCATCCTCCAGGTAATATGCAGAGAAGTTAGGCAGTTCCCCATATGCCACAAGGTTTAAAATACAGAAGTGTTGGAATATATATTCAACTGATTTGCCTTCCACCTCCCATCTTCCCAAAATATGTGGCCAAACATTCTAGGGTTTGATTTGCATGCAGTCAAAACAGAAATGGTTATGAACACAATCACTGTGCATTAATGCAAGCTGTCTTCTCAGTCATGATAACTGGAAGATGTTTCTTAGAGACCTTGCTACACGATAATTACATTCAGTCTTCACACGCACATGAGCAACTCCTGCTGGCAGAGAACAGGAGGTGTACTTAAACAAAGTTACTGCCAGTTGTTCTGCCATAACCCTGACACTATTTAGCACCACGGGCTAAAGAGACACATACCTAGCTAAATCCTATCTAATGACAACTTGGCAGATCCTCCATTGTAAGGCAATACTTAGAGAAGTAATAGTTTTTATTCCTAAATAAATGCATTTCTTCCTCAAATTCTAAAATGTTCTAGAAAAAAAATCAGGTCAAATAGGTTAAAAGAAAACTAAAACAACACAACCAACACCATACAATGTTTTTTCAAAACAATATATAAACACAGATGTGATCTTCCACTCTGTACAGCACTGATCTAACTTCAAACTTCGTGTTGTGTCCTGGAAACTGTAACAAGGGTTTGTCTCTCTCATAAAGGCTTCTGTGCTACTACACCCATGGGAAACTCTGCTGCTGCTAGGCACAGACAGAGATGGGGGAAAGATCATAACAAAAGATGCAGCCATTCTTCTGCCACTAGATTCCAATGAAATGCGCTGGACACCTCCCCTGTCTGAGATCATTGGAAAATGAGGACAGCTAGTGACTCCCAGGGCAGGTCCCCACGATAGCTGTACAGTATGGGACTTTTACATTTTGAAGCTGTGTCTTATTATTGGCTCTTTCTTCATCATGGCTATTAATAGCTCCTGACGATATTACAGAAACTTGGATATGAATAATAACTATACCATCCAATGTAATGAGGGACATCAGTGCCTTTCTGGAGATCTTCACACAAACTGGGTCACTAGACTCTTCAGAGCAAGGATGAATGCTCTGCATTCATTCACAGCCATACTCAGCGTCAGCTTGCCTCTGCTTCTTCAAAGAGCATACAGGGCCTGGAGGCGGCAACAAGATCTCCAAGAACTGAAACACAGAAACATCCTCTTCCACCCTTAAGCTTTTCAAGGACTTAAAAAAAAAAACCAAAACCTGGACGATTCTCTGATAACAGCAAAAACAGGCCTAACAGCGCATAGCTTTCAAAATGCTACAAGTATCAACATCGTTGCAGTGTCAATGCTGTTTAAATCACAGAATCTGGATCCTACCCTAATCTCTCAATTCACACCCGACTGGTTCCCCGTGTTCACTGACTACTACCTTAGCTCTAAAAAATTAAAATGAAGGACTTTTTCCTACTGACCATAATACAATCCCATACAACTGGCAATAATAATGTTAACAAATGGTTAAATAATTCAAGAATCCATCAGTAGTAAGAATAAAAATCCATTTTAAAAGTACTCTGTTTAGAAAACATCAGCAATCTGAATCACTGAAATACAGCATAACCCTGAAAAGTAAGGATTTGCTGTAGTTACACTTAGATTTACCCTGTGGCAATTGGTGCTATAAAAGTTATATTGCAATTAATTCTTTTCTTCCTACTCTCGCACTTGCCAAATAATACAGTAATAGCTGTTGCGATTCAGAGGTAACTGTCAGACTTGGTCTTTTATTAGAGTTAGTTTTGTGCCACAAATTAAGTAGGTGCATAGGTAGTACAGTCCTGATTCAATAGCTACAGCATGTCACCAACACAAATGAATAAGTCCCGAACATCATTCTTGTCTGTTATTCTGCTTTTCACAATGGTAGTAGATACAAAACGAACACTGAATACTCTTTCAGCCCCATTTAATTACTTCATGAATAAAAATGTCCTCAGGAAATAACACACACACAAAAATAAATAAATAAAAATAAAAACAGGAACAACAAAAGACTATTTTGGTTTAGCTAGACCTATCTCTGTGGGGACTTGATTTGCTGCCTTCTACTACAAGATGTATCAATAGCAGATGGGAAAGAGAAAAAATGCGACTGGAAGTTTTCCTGAGCAATGGCCTCACTGTTGAAGACCAGCACTTCTCACCTTCTGTTTAGCAGAACTGTTGTCACTCATTCCAAAGAAAACAAATAGAGTGTAGATTTCCTAATGGTAGAGCAGCCATGCCAGCAGTCCTAGGTGAAGAGGTTTTCAGAAGACAGGTGGAAGAGCACTACTGCCTTCCTCTCTGTTGCTGGACTGTACTGTTAGAGGAAGGTTTTTATAATTTCTTTCTTTAAATTTTAATGTCTCTCTTCTGAGGTTGACAAGGCAGTACGTAGCAGGGAGTGGGGTTCAGAGGCTCTCACTGTGGCACTCCTCAAATGAAGGCGTGTTATGCTACCTGGACGCCTGCGCTAATGAGCTCTGATCATTATTTGATGATCAAAACTGCAGCACAAAAGACCAATGAGACCAACAAAACAGTTCAGTCCAGGGATAATTACAGCTTTATTAACTCACAGCTACAGAAGCTGTCAGTAAAGATAATTAGTGGTTTGTTACAGTGACAGCATATGTATGATACACACACTTCTGTCACAATCTTCCTCCTCTGCTTCCCCCACTCTCGTGGTAAGTACAATGACTGGTACCAATTAGCAATCTTTCAGCAGAGTGCACAGGAAGGATTTATATGGGTTTCTCCTAACTCTGCTTCATTCTCCAAGCAGAGCTTTAGGGATGCAGCAGCCTTTCCGGGCTTCTGCTTTAGATGGATAGAGAATTTCAGAGCCCAAAGGTTATCAAAAGTACTTTTATCTTTAAGAAGCATAAAAAGCACCTCAGCAATTGGAAAGAAAGTGATAATTTGGAAAACCTCCTTCCCTTGACTTTCTTACTCCTGAGGACAAATAGGACCTTATCTAAAATCCAGAAGGAGATTCATTTGTAATCTGAACCCGCTTTACAGCTCAACACCTGGTAAAAGGCAAGGTAAATTTGTCTGTGGCTACACTGAGCAGCCTTCATTTCAACAAAGATGAAAATATATATTAAAAAATCAATTTGTTAAAAATATGAGGTGTTTCAGACTTGATACATCTGACTAAGAAGAAAAATAATTTCAACTGCATTTCCACATTAGTAAATTAATACACATACTTTGTTGCAAAGAAAAGGGATTGTAGTAGAGAGGTTGAAAGCTACCAACTGCTCTAAAGTGGCAGAGAATCAAGTCAACTACTGGCTTGGGAAAGCTTCTATTTGTTCACTTATTTCTTATAAGAAAACAAACAGGACCAAGAATTAATAGCACAGAAATTAGATCAGGCTGCTTCCCTCTGGAAGATGCTGAGATGACCCTCCAATCCTTTGTTAATCCCTAGGATTTAATTTTAAAAGGGTATGAAATGCAAGTTTCCATTCCCTGACACAGTAATTTAAAAGAAGAGGCAAGAAAAATAATCTTTAAATCCTAAAAGTCAGTTCAGCATCAACACCAGCCATATTAGTCATAAACACGTGAAGGTTATACATGCTAAAAAGTATGTTGTTTTTTTGTTTTTTATTTGTTTTAACAGAATTGAAAACAGCAACTAATTATATTTGTCCACTAGATGCTATCTCATAGGTGGTTGTTCCTATGTTGTGGACAGGCCTGACTTGAGATTATGGAGAGAGATCGCCAGATGTTCTGTCTCCATATCTAGATTCTCCAAATGCTTAGTAACTACCTTATTATTATTATTTTTTCTTTCTTTTTGAAATGCTGTTAGTGGGCAAAGCTAGACCATAAAAACATAATGACCCATCCTCACAAGTCCTCCTAACTACCAGTAGGTTTCTCTGCCTAGGAAGAAGTGGGGGGAAAGATAAAAGGAAAAGCTATTATACTAGTGTTTTGATCTCTCTTAAATACCCAAGACTGTTGAACAAATGCACAGCAAGTAAACTAAAAATTATGTTCTACCTAAGTTCCCGCAATCTGCAAGTATCCAGCAATTCATTTTTATCATTTGTGTTTACAAAATGTTGACAAAACAATCAAGTATGATCACAATGTTCCACTAAAAACTGCCTAGTAACAGCTTGGCCATGAGACATAAAAAACAGAGATCAGAAAAAATGCCAGCAGAATCAGAAGAGTCATTGCCCAAGGAGTTTTAATTCAAACCAGAAACTTCAATTTCAGTGACTCATATTTTAAATTACTTTCTGAGGCTAGAAGGCAGTGGGCTATCTAACAGAAGGTTTCTAATATATGGCAAAACATCTTCCTTTCATGGCCTCTATAAAATGAGTATGGTAGTTCCCAGTTTCCAAGTTCACAGAATACAAATCACACAAATGGCACTGAAATCCAACCAATTTGGCAAAACATGGGCTTGAACGCAGAATCATCTCTGAGCCTTTCAAAAACTGGTCATTTCAGATTAATAGATACGTCCCTTGGCATAGCAGCCTGGGTGAACGTATGCCCCATCTGTAGATATATCTGATACTTTACACTGCTTGGCATCCTCCCCTCTGGCACGCCAATTACAGCCCAAAGTCTTTCACCCTAGTTAACCCTAGTTGCTTTTAGGTCCACTAAGAAAGAAGCCAAGCTGATATTTGTTCTAACATGAACTTTCATTTCTGCACATGAACTGCTCTTCCTGTGAAGGCAAGCAGTTTCACAGCTTGCGTTAAATGCAACCAGGATTAAAAAAAAAAAAAGCTGGAAGGGCAGAGCTATTTAGAGCAATAGAATGGAGATACTTCAAAGAAGTTAGCAGGAAGATGGTTCAAATCCTACCAGAACAGTGGAGAGATGCAATAGAAATCTTGGCTCAAATAGTAAAAACAGTTTACAAAAATAATTTTAGAGAAAAGGTGCTGAGTTGTCCCATTAGGGAACAAATGCAGAGTCATGTTTGGTTCTCAGAGGTATACACAACTTTCAGTAAATTCAACATAAATATAAACCATTACCAGAAGATTTAAGAGATAAACTTGTTATCCCTCTGAGATTTTACCGAAGTAAATGTGAGTTTCATGGCTTTTATGCTCAAAGTATCCTAGCCAAAAGCCTTAAGAGGGGACAGTCCACACTATAAATACCAATGAAGAAAATAACAAGACAGCTTTCACCTGGTTAGACAAGCAGTGCAGAGGAATCAGGATCCTTCCTTCCATATTCTTTGCACATATCTGATGTAGCAGATCAGAGCAGAAAGCAACATCAGTTCCCCTCTGCTTCCATCTAACTGAAGATTGGATTTATTTATTTATTTTTGAATACCAATAAGAAAATTTTTCTCCATCACAAAATATTTTAAACATCTCATAAAATGATATATAATCCCTCTTTCCATTTAGGGAGGAGAATCTAACTCTGCTGCAGTTAGCAGGAAATTCCATTGACAATAAAATAAATAAATCAATCAAAGGGCTCAAAAGTCTATGATTCAATTATATGGGTTACAAAGAGCTTGGGCTTGACAGCTGAATGTGTTCTTCTGAAAGATTTATTTGTGAACTTTCAATTAGAGAAATGAAGTGGAATAAATTACTCAGTGAAAATGAGGATATTTAGAAGGAAAAATTAATTAATTCAGTATGGCATGACACAAAGACTGCCTGGTGTCCATAAAACAAGAGAAGCTGCACAGCTCAGAAGTAAAATAAGGAAGAAAAGCTGAGCCTTACTACTTATGGACCTGGCAAAAGCTGCAAACTCCAGGTTGTTAGTCAAGGCAGGGCTAGAACTGTTTGAAAGCAGCACGAAGCTAAGACTTAGCCAGACTCTCAGGTAAGACACATAAGTAAAGGGTAGGAAGGATGAGAAACTCTGGTGATTCACAGTAACTGAGAAGTAAAATGAAACAATTTTCCCTAAACAATCAAAAAAAAAAAAAAACAACAACAAAAAAAAGCCCCCTTTCTTTGTATTAAAAAAAAAGTTTAGTCAGTTTAAGTCTACAACACCAGATCCTGAAGATTTAAAATCCCCACTGAAGATTTTCTGTAGATAGAACGTCGCATCATGAGATCAAATGACAAATTTGCTATTAAGAAAATCACCAAGTAAATCAGGATACTTTAAATGAAAGACTTCAAATATTAAAATGATATAGGGGAGCTATATCAGAAGGACAGGTACTTACATTACAATTGGAAGACCCATCAAATGTTGAGTAAGAACCATCAGGCCAGTCTGTAGCATCTACAGTACTTGATTGCCTGTGCTGGGACTCATACTCCTTCAGCTGAAATTTGAAAAGACAGGGAGCCCATTTTCCAGTGAGAAGAAGCTATGAATCTTCATTAAAATAGCAAGAGTTAATGTCCCTTCATTTTTCCTCCAGTACCATTGTGAAACTGGGAAAATCAGAACCTTTGTATTTCCTGCCTCACTTGCTTAAAATAAACTAATTTATTTTACAGTCAGAAGTTTTAATGATGAGAGTTATTTTTTAAAAGGAAGTAATCTGCAAATACTCAATCCAGATGAACTATAATGGCAAAGCATACATTATTCATCCCCATGGCAGAGGCATAGTTTAAACTAGACAGACTATATCACAATAGGCCATCAATTTCCTCCCAAAAGAAAGTAATCTACAGTGAAGACTGGGAGATACCTTTTGTAATTTTAAGACTAGGGACTATTTTTACCATTTTCCAATTGAAATCTCAACACATATAACTAACCCTACCCAACGATTATCAGAAACTGATGGTTTAAAAAAAAAAAAAAAATGCTGTTAGTAGCTTAGACCACTAGAGGGAAACAGCACCAGTACATACAGCAAATAGCAAAGATTAGGTGGAACATTCCTCCCACAGAATTTTTAACGGCAGAGATCCCAGTATTACTCCTTGGTAATTTTGAAATTGTACTTTTGTTTTTTCCTTTGTCTTTTTTTTTTTTTTAATTTATTTTTGGTGATATGATTCCCAGCAAAGCAATAATTTCCTCAGACAATAACATAACTTTATCTTCTATGAACCTATTTCAAGACATACTGTGTCAGTAAAGAGAATTCACTTCAGTGCTAATTTGTAGTCCAGCTCATGTTTTGCAAACCTCTGCTGCCCACACAGAATGCCATGTGCTCAATCATGGTATCTTGCACAGGGGAATGACATTATGATAGAAGAAGAAATTTTAGCATCGGACCTTGGCTCCTGAATAATTAAAATCTCAGCATTATTGCTGCAAAACCACAATAATCTACAGTTAACCATGTTTCACCAAAATTCAGATTTTGTGAAGATACACTTGTGCCAGTCACTGTATTTTATCAAAAACTGCATCTGTTTTGATTCTGATGTCATATGCCAAAAATGGCTGACTACATTTTCCTGAATGCTAAAACAAAACACCATCTTTCTGTCTCAAACACAAGCAAACCAAACTCTAGCTCAAAAAGTTTTAACTAACGAAAATGGAAGCATTCAATCAAACTGCCCTTCAGCCATTAGTAGCAGGGAAATAAAAAGAAATGTAAGTATTCTAAAGTAAATAAGGCTAGCACAGCAAAACGTGAAGCATTCTTTTCAGAATTAAAAGAAATATATGAACATGCATCATAAATACAGGCTAGGATTCGTAGCATTCATATCCCTTCGCTTTAGACAGATGCAATGAAAATGTCTGTACTCGAGCTTTTTCTTGATTGGCACCCTTTACTGCCAATGGAAAGAAGTAAATGCTTTAGAACTTGATTTGTTTGCCATACATCAGGCATTTTTTGCTAGGCTAAACCTCACTTTTCCCATAAACAAGAGTATTGCTATCTAATTTATGTTACCTGGTGAGATGGGACAAACAGGTTTTTACCCCCTTCTGTGTTTAGTAAAGCAACCAGAAGCTCCAGATTGGTGTATCTCACATCAGAACATGTTTTCCAGGAGAAGTAAAATATGTACTTATCATACCCTAGCAAGTGCTTCTTCAATAGTGATCATCTTCTCTTTAACCATCATCATCAGCTGGATCCGTTCCTCATCACTCATTGTGATCTCACTGGCCACGTACCCCACATCTTCTCCTACAGAAAAGGGCATAGAGATTAAAAAACAAACAAACAAAATAGAAAAAAAAAAACATACGTAAGAGGTCATGCAGAAAGTGAAGAATATTGGAACTGGATTTTACACAGACCTCTGAAATCTGGTCACCACATGGATCTGGCTAGCCAGAACAGACACTCCCCATAGTCTCATAGAATGATCTGAGAGGCCTGAATGATTTGTAAATAACTACACAAGAATAGGAAGCGAATAAAGACTAGAAAACCCAAGCCTACTTTGACACTGAAATCAAGACAGTATGAGAAGAAGAAACAAAGTGTGACCGATATCATAATTGTTGATTCTGAAGAATCTAAAGAGAAAGTGGCAGCAAATGGCAGCAAAGTTCAGAACTCAGCCCTAAGGAATGCTGTGGTCAGCTAGAAGAGCAGATGAGAAGCTCTTCTAGGAATGATGTGCTGGGTCCTATCAGCTTTCTGCTGTAGACTGCCCTCCCTGTCCAGTTATCTAACTGGTTAGGAGCAGGCATAGAGTGCTGGACACAATTCTCCTCCAACCTGCAGGAACTCACTTTCTGGTTTAAACTTTGCACGTCAGCACAGGCAGAAGGTATCTTGAGTGCCAACAGGGATCGACACTTCACTGAGTATAAATGTGACCTTTTCAACCTCATAAGCAGGTTCATATCATTTTTCACAATCCATTTGAACACAGTCATAGAGATGTAGGGAAGCACCTGTTTGCAGCAGAAGGATCTAACAGATACACATGGGGAAACAGAAATTTTATTTATGAAGAAAAAGACTTAAAGCAACGCACAGCTGCATCTTTTGGAGAACTAGAGAAAGAGATCTGACAATTTAAGTGGAATCAATTCTATATTTTCACTATACACCAGATGCACTTTTACTACTCCTTCTTGTAGTGTCTTTTCCTGAAATGAGTCTGGATTAAAGCCCAAAGCAAACAGGTCAACATAGCCAAGTGCCAAAAAAAGCTTTTCTCTAATCAAGAAAGAAGAGAAAGCACCTTACTCATTTTTATATGTTATTCATAAGTATCTATTAATTGTGTCATTTTGTGTATGTGCCATCACTGATGATCAGTACTGAAGGTGTTCCAACTTTCAGCTCCACAGATCTGTGACTCTTACACCGTTGCAAAGGAGATTTAATCTTCAGTGAGGTTGGATAGTTATATTTTATATGGATTGGTCCAAAAACCCCTTAAAAAAGTTTACCTTTTGAGGTCTGTCTCATCAGACCTTTCTGGTTCTTTCGGAAATTCTGCCAAAAAAACTTATTTTTCTTTTTCCAGTCTGCTTTCCCTAAAAGGAAATTAGGGAGGGGAAAAGAAGGGAAGGGAAGAAGAATTTCAGAAGAAACATTAGTTAGTAAACATTACGAAAGTTTTCAAGATATATTTCCTAAGTCAAAAACAAGAATAAAATAAATTCAAATATCCTGTTTTTCTTGATTTATTCTGTATTACAACTATGCTGATGTAGTCATTTCAGAGAAATGCACGTATTCTTTTACAATTGCCAATGCTACAGATGACTGAGATAAGCCAGTAACATATATACTTTGAATTATAAACAGAAAATATTTTACATTCACTTTGATATCTGTTATAGTCTCCAGTCTGTTGATAATGTCAAGTTTGGAAGTGGTTTTGAAGTGTTTTGTTGGGTTTATTTGCTTTAGCTGAACCCCAGTTACGCAGCCTAAGCCACAAGACAGATAAGGAATTCTCTGATATATGTTTGCATATCTATATAGAAAACAAACACTTCATATATATAAATACACACATGCACATACTGCTACTTGGCATAAGAAATTTAATGAGAGCATCAGCTGCATGTGATTCTTGCTCCCTGCATGCCTTGATCGTACAAGGCTGGGAATACATGCCCGTTAATATCAGATCTGCATATTGTTCAGTGACCCAGAAGTGAATTATTTATTTTAGAAAGAAGACTTGGAACAAGGGAGGGCATATAACTGTGCTCTGTTGAATCAATCAGGGCACATGCTAAGAAGTTCATGCCATCTGCAAGAGAACATACTGTGCCTGATCTGGCAGAAATGCTACTGATATAGAACTATTTCATCCCTCTGCTGTTTTTGAAAAATTCAGATAACACTTCGTTTTGTGCCACTGAGTTTCAGCGTATAACTATGATATCTTGGATCTTGTCCTTGAAGTTCCAGAGTTGAGTTTATTGAAACTGTGAGGCACAGCTTCATTTCAGACTGCGAGGAAATGACCCTAAAAAAATGTACAAAGAAGCAACTCCAATATTCCTACTGAATAAAATAACTTTTTTTCTTAAAACAAACAAACAAACGAATAAATAAATAAATAAATTAAAACAAAAAAACAAAAAACCTATAGAGAATGTTATCAGCTCAACTAATGAATCTTCATAGCAATTAGAACTAATTATGGTAAGTTAGTTAGAAAAAAAGTGAAAGAGAACAGAAAGCAAACAGTTATCTAAGAATGCAAAATATTTCAGAAACAAAGGATAAGACTCTGGCATAACACGCACAAAAGAAACAAAAAACAATAGTTCTTCACTGGTGATGGAGGTGGTAACTTCCAGAATACAAACAGGTAGGCTAGTAGTGAGCTAATATCAAGGAATTTTAAAAGCAATACAACAAGCCAAAAAGCTGTGATAGCCTTATCACAACACTATGCTGGCTGAGCAGCATCCAAGACCACTGAGACCCTCAGTGTCCCACGTTTAAAGCTCCTGAGAATTGTTCTCCCCCATCCTAAATGCTGCTGACTTCTGCTGGCATTGTGTTTACTCAGTTCTTCACATCCTAGCGCAAGCAAAAATGAAAACCTGCTTAAGAATTCAATTGAAGTATCAGATAAAATGAAATATACTGACCTACAGAGCCTTCTTCCGAGCTTGATTTATGAATGGAGAGCCTAGAACACAAAAGAGAAATGGACTTATTGATGCAGATCTCTCACATTTCATGGGAGCTGTCTGATTACGGTAAATTATAGTTTCCAAACAATACATCATGGGCTGTTTTCTCTTCCCCTTTCTTCCAAATGCAGTAAGTTGGAGACAAAACCTAAACTCACTGGTTTGACCACAGTAACTGAGTTCCCCTTTGAAAGCTCAGAGACAAGCCTTTTGTGACCAGCACTGAAAAATACAGTACTAACAGAAACCTACAGTTATGCCAAAAGCATCTAGGAATCACTCAAAAAAACTCTTTTGATGTACTTCCCTGCCTTACATTTCATTGGTTTCCTTAAAACTGTGGCACTGGGATGCTATATTTGTTTGGGTTTATAACAGTTTTTGGGTTATTTGTCTTTCAATTGAAAATGTTTTCTAAATACGCATTCATTAAATTTCAGAAAGCCATTGTGAGGGGGACAAGAGTAGCAATTTAACAGCGTGAGGAAAATTTGTCCTATCAAGTGAGATAGGACACTATCTGTGTGCTTTTCCACCTATTCATGTTCCCTTACTCAAAAGCTAGTTAATGAGACTTATTTTAACAGAACATAAACTTTACAAACAACCCAGTAAAACAGTCTTTTGTTCTCACTCTGTATGTTCATTGAACCAGTTTTCCATATTGGATTCCAACTCAGTTCCAATGGTTCATTGCAGGTTTTCTGATGTGGCATCACTCCCCTTTTGGATTTTTTTGTTTATTTTTTTGTTTAGTCTATGTAAATGGAGCTAATAGAAATTACCAAATCCTGTTAAATTCTTTGAAGCCTTCCTATGGGAATCTCTATCCAAGCTGAGTCAAACCAGTGAAATGACTCTTGCCAGCTTCAGTGACTTTGCTTGAGGCTCTAAAGTGCAAAGCATTACTGCACTGATTTTGTCAAGAGCTTTGCCCTGTTACATGACAATGGCCTATTATACTCTGCCTGTACTGTATTCATGCAAAATGAAAACACATACATCCCAGCATACCAAGAAGACCTCAAGCCAAATCGTTCTGTAAATGAGGCCACGTAATACATACATGTCATATGCTAGTTGCTGTCCGTTGTGTTTGAACAGGCTCCTTGCATTCTCCTAGACTCCCATAAGAGGGCAATGAAGAGTTTTTGATAAATTCAGCAAATCTCTTGAAGGAAAATTTCAGTTTAAACCAGTTGAGAGCTTAAAAGATGTAGGCAATTACTGGCCAACGTTTTGTAAGCGTGAAAAACACACTCATCAATTTGAAAAGACATCATTAGTGGGGAAATGAGACAGTATGAAGTTTCAGTTTGATTTAGAAATTCATCTGGGCAAAGAGGGTTTGGCGCAGTGAAACTCTGAAATCTAACCTCTTTTCAGCCTCAGACTAATTAGAAGTTTAATCCAGCACAAACTGCAAATCAGCCGAAGCAACCAAACTTCAGATTTGGAGTGTATCAGGTGGAAAGAGACATTTAGTGACTTCATTGATACTAAAGTTTACCCCTGAATGGGGAAAGTTAATGATATAGGTATATACCATCCCATACTTTCTGGGAAATTAAAATATTCAGAGTCAGAATTAACAGACTCTCCACAGGGCCAACATTGCATTATGAAATGAAAGGTAAAGTGCCTAGTGATAAATTTCTAAATAAAGGAAAACCAGATTAAAAGTATACGGACTTCTATAAGGATATGACAAAGTAAAAAGAAGGTCAGCTTCTGTTGGAAATGACAGAATTAATGCAAGTACACTTTTTGTACCTAAGCACAGACTTCACCCATCAAGTAAACAGCTATGTTATTTATCATAAATGAATTTGTTATCCACAAATTGTACCAAAACACCATCCCTGGAAAATGAAATTTCTTCACTGTTAGAACTTTGTCTCACTAGAGACATCAGTCTCAAAGTACAGAGGTGGTATCTTATGCTTTCCAGTCTCTAAATCCATTTTAATTTTCTTCTTCTCTTCTGCAGTTGCCAACAACAATGCTAGTAAGAAGCAGGTGTAGTGCCAGTGCTTGTGAGGTAAACATCTGTTCCCTGGAAATTAGTCTGAGGCCACCAACTTGTTCCATGCAGGCTTCCAAAGAAGGGGAACAGCAACAGCAGCAAACTCATGATGCTCCTGAGCTAGAGGGGGTGAGGAGATGAGTACAAACCACAGAGAGCAGTCTACCTGCTCTTTTACAGATGATTTAAGAAGTACACTGCATTTCCAATTATCATCTCATGCATCCCTAGAGAGGAAATATTCCACGTCTGAGCTGACCTTGAAAATGCTAACAGCTAGTCTTAAAGGATGGAAATGCCAACAAAACCTACCACATAGAGCCTGACAAAGCATTTGCTTTTCAGCTCCATGAGACAACTCTGACGCATAAGAATTCTCAGTGAAATCAACCAAGTGCTTTACTTCCTAGATGTCTAGTGAAAAATTCTACAGTGCCTCTGAGTTGCTTTATGTTTGATTTGTCAATTACACTCCCTTACTCCGTTAAAACTGCAGCTACTCTGCGAACGTGCGCCGAAAGTGATTTGTGTTCTTCCATTCATAGACTGATAACTTGTGCTGAAAGTTAATGATGCAGTGACACTTGGCAGAAGTTTCAGCACTGCGTGCCTGAAAGGGAGCCAAATGCCATTACTCCACTGTGGAGGCCTTCATTTTTGTTGTGGTCTGATGTACAACTTCATTAGCAAGCTTTCACATGAAATGTACTCTGTCACAGCATATAGCAGGAGAAATGTATGGGCAATGCTCAGACAGAAAAGAAGACAAAAGATTTATGGTCAGAGGGAAGGAGTACTTTTGTATCTGCTCAGAATCTCTGGAAATGAGCTTCAGAATGGATCAAAAATATAATCCATTAATCTCATAAATTCAAAACTATCTTCTAGGCTTTTATTTAGGGCCTCTTATAGCCACAGTGCTGAAACAAACAAAAAAAGCAGCACAATAGAGCATCTAAAAATTGAACTACTTTGGGGAATAACGAGATACTACTGCGCTTCTGTCTCAGAAGCATGATGGATTTCCGTAGAACTGAGTAAATTATAACAGAACACTCACAAAATCTGGTAGCAAAAGCAGCAGAGCATAACCTGGGCCCAGAAACTAGATGATTAGAAAGACTGGTTTAACAGAAATAAATTAGCATTCAATGCCAAAATGTGTACATACGAGAAAGAAACTGTCAAGCAAAGCCAGTATTTCAAATGCTGGAGGTTTGCCAACTGCAAATGACAGAGTACCTGGAGATACCAACTGAAGAAGATGACAGGAAAACCCTACGCTTTAATTCTAAAAGGCATAAGGATGAGAAATTCCAATGGCAATATGACTGACGAACATGCATAGGAATAGACATTATGACTGTAGATACCCATGTTCAGAAAAAGAAATTCAAATCAGAAGAGTTAAAGAGAAGAGCTGTTAGAATAGTCAGGAAACGGAACACTTTATCTTACCAGGGAAGGCTAGAAAAATTTTGCCTGTTCAGTAAAATTGAAAGCTGCAAGATTAATTTATCATCTATTAATAAAACAAGCACAGGAACAAGCAGACATAAGCTGGAAAGAAATGAGAAGTTCACACTTTGTAACTATTTGGACAAACATCCAACAGTAGGTAGAGAATGGGAACGGAGTAGGTAGAGAAGGGAAGCTGTAAAAATGAACTGCTTTTAAGAGGGTTCCTGAAAGACACAAACTAGACCAGATGTCTCTGATGAGGAAGAGCTGGACACGAGGACTGCCTCTGGAGGGCACTTCTAGTCCCTTTTTTCCAGCCTGCAGGATCACTGCTTTTGTATGAATAACGGCAAAGCTGCCAGGCACACAAAATTGTCTTTGATTTCATCTTTCCATTAAAGTGCTGCAGCTGAGAAGACCTTGCTATACTAAAGCAATCTCTCCCTCTGAAATCTAGAGGTGGGCTCCAAACATTGGAGTACAAGGAAGAACTGATGCAAAGATTTCCATCACAAGCCCACTGTGACTGCATCTGGCTATAGAGGAGGCTTTTAATTAGGTTGAGTTCAGCCACCAGGCTACACCTTTCTCTGCAAACTCTGGGCTGATTCTGACCCAGCCAGAGAAAGCCTACAGCTTACCTCACATGCAGAGTGGCTGATTACATAAGAAGCAATCACACATGCTTTGAGATGTGATATGCTGGTACACCACAGAATGGGAAAAAGAAACCAATGACACCATGTGCTGCCTTTACAAAGGCACCCGAGGAGTCCTGAAAGCTCATCATTCTCTGAGCAGAATAAACACTGCGACTGAGAATGACAGGACTGTGGATGGGTTTTTGTTTCAACACTAAGTATGTTCAATGCAGTTGTGCTTCAACACACAGCCACATCTCATTTTTGGCACATAAAATCCACAGGTGCAGAGCACCATCTGACAATGAAACCACTACTGTTACCAACTTCAATGAACTGATACTAGCCCCCTTCTTTTTTCCCAATGACTATTTATAGACCATTGAAGAAAATGTTTTAGATGGGATTTTCCATCTATAAATACTGTTTACGTTCACAGCAGTGAACAAACTGATGCAAAGCCCCGCACTGGCTCTGCCACAATGCCATTTGGTTATCCGTGTGCATTGGAAATGGCCCAGTCACATCATTAGTATGAAAACCAGACAGGCTTGTAACTGCTCCTGACTGAATACAAGGTAATTTATCTAACCAGAGCTGGCAGAGGGAAGAAAATGGGCCTTTGCTATTTTTATTAAATTTGCATGAACCTGAAGAGAAAGCAGGCCTATAAGGTACTGACCTCGCTGGCACCAGCGTGAGAAAGAGATGGAAAGCAAAGACATGTGATTCAATTATCTTCTCATTAGGTTTCCATAGCAATGGCTCTTAAAGCAGGTCAAAACTTTCTCCGTGGAAACAAACACGGAGCTGTGTGTGGGCCAGGTGCACACGTGCACATCTCCCACCCCAACCATGGTGATGCCATTGGGCTGGTCATGGGAACTCAACACAGAAGCTGGAACAGGCTTGCACATTGCATGAGTGTGTTTATTGCAATTTATTTCAACCCATAGTGTTGGGGCAGGCCACTGCCAGCTGATAGCTCCTCCACAATGAAGAACAGGTGCAAAGCTGCAAATGCAGTGCACCTCCCCAGCCTGTATGAATTGCTCACTGCCTGCCCTGCTGGCTGGCTGTGACAAGGTTGACTATCTCCTCAAAGGGCTAGCACCAAACTATCGGGATTTAAACTCCTTTCAGCAGCTCAGAGGCACACTGGTTCTCCTCCTCACGTGTCCCAGGCAGTGCTTGGCTGGCCTCTGGCTCCCATTGTGAGGATTATTGTGGGAGTTTCCTGCCCTACTTCTCCAGAAGAGGCTGTTTAAAGGCGTCATGAATAATCTGGCTTTGACTAAATCAGGCCTCAAATAAGTGAAAACAGGGCCAGACACATTCACTGTTTCTTTTGGATTCCTGCATGCACAGGGTTTAAAGGAACACATCTTAAATGCAGACATCTCAAGTACGGCAAGATTTTACTTTCTGTTCCTTTTTTCTTCCTATATATCATTTTTAACTGATCCAAAATGTCCAATTTATTCTGTTAGTAATTAAGTGTGGCCATTGGCAACCTCACTTGGTGGTTTTGTTTGTTTTCTGCTTTGTTCTTCTCAGTTTCTGCCCACCCACTGCCTCTCATCCTCTGGCAGAGCAGAACACTCCTGTTTCTTAGCAGAGGAGCTCACGAATTTCTGCCAAAGTTAACTCGGGTGCCCTGACAAGCGGCCAGAATCAAATATGACAGAATTAAAGCCTCTCCATCCGTGGAGGCTGAAGTGATGACTTAATAGCCTCTAACATTCAGAGTGTGACCTGTAGTTTGGAGGCTACAGGCGAAGAGGATTAGGAAATCTAGCATTAAAAGCTACTGGTAAAGGCCAGCAGATTAGGGCACCAAAGAGAGCACAGTTTAGGGTTGCACAAACTCTTCTGCTGCAAAATGAAACAATTTTTAATCATGACTGTTTTCATTGGAAACCACTGCCAAACATGGTGACACTAGATCGCAGGCACTCTCCCAGCCTGACGCTGACGTGGAATACAAGTGTACGCCACAGGATAGTGACTAGTTTTACTATGGCACATGCATTGCAGAAAATCCTTCAGTGTAGATCCAGCCCATAATTTCTCCTGCAGAGCTGAGAGCATGCAGGCAACCACTTCTGTGGCAGGTTCACTGGCTGCCTGCTAACAACCTCAGGGAAAGCTCCAACTATTAAGCAGCCTGCAACTCCTCCTCTGACATCCACAACAAGCAACCAGGGAGCTGGCTAAGATGCATGAACTCAATGTGCAAGAAACTTTGTTTAGGATGCTTTCCGTCCTGTACACACAGAAAGCATGATAATGATACTCACTCTGGTGAACAGCTGAAGCTGGGAGCTGAAGAAACAGTTGCCAGAAGCAAAGCAGCTCCCCAGTGCTGGAATGCAAAGCCCCTGAGTAATGCCAAACCATGCAGTCTGCCATACACACAACTGAAATTTCTGCTCATCTGTCTGCTCTGCCAGAGTCTGGAATTTTGGTCTTGAAGATCATTTGGGTACAGAACACTTAAACTGTACTGAGCTGGGTGAATCAGGGCACTTAATACAAAGAATGACCATTTTCTTGGTCAGTAGAGTGCTTCAGTGCTACAGACCAAAGAAAGAACAAGCAATTCATACAGAAGGTGGCAATTTGTAACATCCCCTGTCATCCAAAGGTGGAAGGAACGCCTGTGAAATGCCAGATACAGCCACAAGTGTTACCCCCATGCATTCTTTTCTGTCTTTCCTTTCTCTAGCAGCTGCAAATTAAACAACAACAACAAAAGTACATAGGAGTGACTGTAACACATCCTATCTGTATGCAGTACTCTTGGGTTTCTCACTTACTTCCCTCTTTTCTGGCAGCTTTCTGGTACACAATTGAAACTTGTCTAAGGGCCACTGGAGTGAGCATTGAGAGCAAACAGATCTATTTCCCAAGAGGGAAAACACACAACTTCCCCTCTGCAACATCCCCAGTTCTTCTGAAAACAGGATGAGAGTCAGGATGCAGAAGCTTAAGTTCAGGGGACTGAGTTTAACCTGGATTTCCTGGCAAACATGCAGAGCTCATCAGTCTGTCATGTAGGCTTGAATGCTTAAAAAATGGGAACAGGCTAAAAGTTGGATTACATTGTTTTAAACACTCTGTTTACAATTATGAGAAAACCCTGCTCAGGCTCCTGCCTGAGTAAACATCCTTGGGGTGTTGCCATCACTTTGAAATAATAGGGATTGTATATACAATATATCCCCAAATCAACATGCTATGGAGACAAAGAGAGGATAGTAACTACTAAGAACACATTTACTGCCTATTTGTTGTAGCTATTATTATTCTAGCAAAGCACAAGTCAGCGAGTCTACACAGAAGCACCTGCAGTTCTAAAATGAAAAGCGTCATGGTTAGAGGTACCGCTGCCACTTCGTTGGAGCTGCACTGAGAATCTCCAAAGTCACACTAGCACAACTGAAAGTATCCCTGAAGTTTAAAAGGAGAATTCTGGGAAGGGCAGAAGGAAATGAGAGTAATTATTACAAGAAAAAAGCTACAAGCGCATCCTTCCATGCTTTGCTGAATATTATATGACCAGGAAGCCTGCCTATTTCAGTTTACAGAAGTAACCCTAGTATGGCCAAAAAATGTACAGCAATTGCAGGCTGAAGCTTGAACTAACACAACTTTCTATTCTGTTTTTACTGATAGCTTTCCAGGCCACATCAGTACCCTTGGTGTCATTCTCCTCACATCTTCACATAAATCTCATAGGCCTTTGCTACAGTGAAGCTTTTTCTCCCCTTGTCAGAATCAATCAAATGAAAAGCATCTTTGCTAGGGCATTTAGAATGCATAACACAGGTTCATGTGTGCACTTTTTTCTTTTTAGCTTTATCTAATTAAAAGTAAAGTGCTGTCAGCAACAGGGGAAGGTGGCACGGCCCCAAGTAACTTTTGGAGGGACAAGCACTTGAAATGACAAGCAGCTCTGTCTCCAGGCTATTTAGCTCCTTTTTGCCTCCCTCCAGGCACTACGACTGTTCTCCTACGTTACAGCAAATCACCCACTAGACAGATACTTGTTGGGCAACTTGATGAACCAAGGGAACCAAACTAATTTCACACTGGCTTTGAACAGATGTTAATAATAATGATCTGGGCGGCACAGTTGCTAAGATTCAAGGCAAGACTGAACATACTTGTGCACATAAACGGGATTTTTTCCTACCACAGGGCATCAAGGCTAGTCTGTTTTCACTGGTGAACAGCAGAGCCTGTCTGACTTCTTTTCCAATCAGGTATCACAAAAAAGGAAAACCAAACCAAAGGTTAAAGCAAACATAGTTTATTCCAGACTCCCTCAAAGCCTCTTTCTGTCTGGAATGTCTCAACACTGTAAAATTAAACAACCATCCAGGTGTGTTATTTTAAAATGTTATATTCTAGTAAGGTTAAGCTGCAGGGTGTGCAAACAGAAACTTTGGGTGAGGGAGCTACCAATAATTCTGGCAATTTACTGAGCCACTTGCTCTTACTTTCCCATTCCAACTCGGGTTTTTTCTTCACTTTTTTGAAGCAACCTGCTCAGAACACCATGCAAACAACTCCCTGAGCTCATTCTAGGAAAAAGCTTGTATTTTCAATATGACAATATGTAATTTTTTGTTGGCTAAGCTTTTACTTGGGCTTTATAATCATATTCCTAACAACAGATTTTTCAGCACCTAACCTGGACAAATCTTCGCAATTCAGACCTCCTAAACTGTCCATGAATTTAAAAATCAGTGTAGTCTGCATCATGTTTCATGTTTGGAAAATTAGACTCTTTTAACAACAGAAGCAGCTTTGTAAAAAGTTTACCCCAGATCTATCACACAGCAGACGTGACCATAGAAGTACTGTCCCCAAAAAGGACAGGTTTTCCTATCTCGTGCTATATGACCATGCAGCAAAGTTTAAACAAAAACCACCAATTAAACAGTAAACATGAAGAAGCCTCTAGAGCTGACACGTCCTCACCCCAAAAGCTTCCAACTCTGCATCTGAGTAATATCTGATAGACCTGAAATACTCATTTTTTTCTGGAGATCAATTTTATAACCTCTCCCTCCACTGAAGAAGGCTGGATTGTCCCTGAGCTAGAGAAATGAAACCAGCATTAATGGGCTGGCTGCCATGAATAAGCATAGGCTTGTACTATTTCTGTTTTGATTATTTTCTATGCCACTGAGTAGATACTTATTATTTTAAACACTTTGTCCACATCCTGAAGGCTGGTTTCCTACTGTGAAAATTTTTGACAAAGTCTCCTTTGTGTCACTTTCGTATATCCAACTGGGTTAACTATGTATGCCCCTCAGATTACAGAAGGACAGAAGGGACTGTCCCCAAAAAGGACACTTGCAATCTTGAATGGTCTCCAAAAATCTTGGGTCTCTTCCCTCTTGTATAAGATAACATGGTTAACTTCTCTTTAATGAAATAAATGGGCACTTTCAGAATACAGTCACTCAGAAGATGTTACTATAGATACTGTCTTCTCACTGAGTTATTTGTGATATTACAACTACAAAGAGACACAGTTCAGAAAGCTGGCTAGAACCTGTAAGAGGACTTTATTCCCACCTGGATGCTGTCCTCCTGTGAGATCCTTATCTTATCATTACCTGAGGTGAGATAATGATATAAGCTCATGGGGAAAGTGCTTTGAGAAAAGCATTATTATTACAAACTTAGAAGCCTACTTCCCAGACTACAGTACTTGTAATGTTCCCTTCCACTTAGTACTTTTAGTTTCATTATAATGCTAAACACAGAAGCATCCTTGAAAGGAACTTCTGCATGTTTCAATATCTGAAGCATCACTTTTAAACCTTAAGCCTTCCAGGCTTTCTCAGTTAACAACAAATAAAATGGAGGAAATTACAGCACCAACGTAAAATTCACCTTTATCCATTTTAAGCTATTTGAAAAGGAGTATCTACCTCAAGCAAGCCATCACTGCTTTTTTTGTGTTGTGATGAAGAAAGACAAGGCACCTCTAAAAATAATTAATAACTTCTCAAGATCTTTAGTATGAATCAGCTTTTAGACATTCATGCAAGAAGCTGGTAAGCAGCTGTTCCACACTAGACACACTTAACTTCCATGTGGTGAGCACTCAGTGAGTCAAGTCCCATGGCCCACATGTACTGCAGCTCCCTCTGGGACTGTTTTAAAAATATTTCCTGCTACGGTCCAGTTGAACCATGGCTCCCCTAGATGTTATTCAAATGTGGGGCTATAACTTTACTAAAGCACCTTACATTCAGATGTGGACTCTGTGCAGTGCCTCTGAATTAATCCAGCTGGCACAACCCTACAACATGAAGGGAAATACAGTATCAGTTGTCTTCCTGCACTGCTGTACGTTACTCTTAGCAGTAGGGATCCAGGATCTTGGGATCAAAGGAAGGAGGCACTGAAAACAAGCACACACATTGCAGCAGGAGGTGACAGTAAACAGAAACCCTCTCAGTCCACACAGAGAGCTTTTTATTAAGGACTGCTAAAATTAAAGTTCCTTTTAACTTCGTTTCTAAATGCTTTATTCCCTTGGCACCTTCTTCAAAAGCACAGTTACAAAACCAGGAGTGCACAGGAAAAGGAAAGTGGTTTAAACTTGTAGCTCTCTCTTCCCCTCACTGATCTTTCCTTGTTTGTGTTCAGGTTTAGGCCCATTAAGCTATTTTTAAGCAGTTTTAACTTGCAGAGAGCTTGTAATCAGTGAAGTTCCTCAAAAATGACTGCCAGTCTTTACAGTGTATCACATCCCAAGTGCACTCAGAAGGGAGAAAAGATAACCCTCCTTTGACTGAAAAACAAAAAAACAAAACAAAACAACAAAAAAACAACAACAAAAAACAACCAAACGACAAAATAATAAAATGCCAAGAGAGGAATAGAGAATAAATAGTTTCCAAACTGGGTTTCATTAATATAGGCTGCATCTTAAACCTTGAAGTATCAACGCAATTTTCAATGTATATATTCCAAGGAAAAAGAAAATAACAAATTTCCCCTCCCTCCTTTCCAACCTTCTGTGTCTTCACTTACTTTCTTTCAGTGTCAGGTGTTGATGCAGTGCTGCTGAGACCAAGTGACTCCTGCAAGAGAAGATACACAGCAGTGAGAGCAGACGCGAGAGCAGCCTTCACCCAATGTATGTAGAAAACCAAATTAAAGAGCAAACAAATAGAAATAGATGACCAAAACCAAAGTGCTTACCTCAATCTGGGATCGCAGCTGTAGAGACGTGGGACTGGCATCAGGCTTTTCCTAAAACAGAGTAGATGTCAGATTAGTTAAATTACACAGAAGAATTTGGAAGGGCTGAAAAGAAGAAACAGGGTAGAGTCTCGGACTATCTCAAAACCTGTTGAATGGGAAACATCAGCCTCTCCAGAGGAATCACACACTAGATACATTCTGAAATACTCCAGCAAAGGAGAATTGCACCACTGGAGGGTACAGAGCAACACAGGATTGTCACACAGAGAGGATTCAAAACTAAATATAAAGAGGAATAAGTTCTTCTAACTAAACAATCAATGCTTAAGAGATAGTCACAGAAATATTTATAACACTTTTCACTATTTCAGTATTCTTTCCCTTATACATTTGTGATCTACTGTTAAGCCACTTGAAGTCTCTATGTCCTGTAAAGGGTTCCAGAACAGGTTAAAGTCCCTGGCAGAGATGGGGGACAGAGTGGAAAATAAAGACCCATTTCTATTAACAGACTGCATGCGCCTAAACATACCTGGCTAAAGTAGACTGACTACTTATCATACACTGCTCCACAGCCTCTTTACCACTTGTAGATGCAAAACAAGGTTTACCACAGTCAGTCAACAAATGCTTTGCTATAACAAAAATATTGCTGTTTTGAAATCGTAAAGCATCGTTTATAAAAATAATGGAAAATAATTAAGAATAAAAACAGTATTTTTTCTCAGTGTTTTCTATTACAAGTTGCACAGAAAGCGCCAACTCAGTTCACTGCTACACACAGATAACCATTTTCCATAGCACAGTGTTAAGGGTGTTGCTCAGGAACAGTTCACAGGAGCCAAGAACAATGCCTATGACTTTTGGGTCCCTAACAACAAGGTCAGAAAAACACATACGAGCTTTAGTTTCACAAAAAAGTTTCAGAAAGTAGGACGTTGAGGTTTAGGGTTATACATCACAAAACACCCTTTAGGGAAGGGATGAAGAATTTTCCTCACACAGGAATCTGTATTTCTGCTACTGCTGTGGATTAAAAAAGACGTGAAGATGCAAAAAAATTACATTACAACATCACACAACTTACTAATCAAATCCAAGCAGAGTTTCTACAAACTCACTTTAATGAAAAGTATGCAGGAAAAAAAAAATCAGCACTGAAAGAACATTCTCTTCTAATGGGATACAATTACTGAGAGGATTCTGATATATTTCAGCAAGGCCTCTGTTTCACACAAAAACGTGCCAACAGGATGGAATTCAAATTCCCTTCCTCCAAATACCTGGGATAGAACCATGTACTTGAGGGCCCAGTCACACAGATTCCCACTGTAGTCAACTGAGATGCAGCAACTCCTACAGAACAACTTGCCCAACTGGTTTCAGATACCTCAAGTTAGATGAGATGAGCCCCACTCCTAGTATATAATTTAAGATTAAAAGGCCTGTATCATTAACAGTGATCTACCTGAAATCAGTGGGAAAATTCCAATTAGAACGAAAGAACAAATTAAAAGTTATTTGTCAGTATCGAGAGCTGCAATTCACAACTTGATCTGCATGTGAAACAATGGAGGAGCCTGCTTATAACCATTTATCCTCAGCCAGTTCACAAAATTACTGCAAAGGTGGTACTGTACCCAAAGGGCCATCATAGCTGAATAAGCAGTCACAGTAGTACACATACTCAAAGAAAAAAAAAAAATATGGATTTATTTATCAATCCTGGAGGTCTTTTTGTTCATGCATTCCTCAGACTACATGTAAATCTCTTATCTCTGTGAAACTGTACTTCCTATGCTCCCTGATTACAGAAAGGGTGACAAAATGTTCTTAAGATCTAATACAAAAAGGAAAGCTAGACACAGTTTTCTGGAAATGCAGCCTTTTAACATAGACAGGAAATTAACACTGACTGCCATGAAGTGGCATTGGATTAGTACTCCCAGAAAGTTCATAAGGGCAGAGTTTGCAAGTACAAAAGAGCCCACCCTGCCATCATGCAACTGCCGGTCACAGCAGCCAGAAGGACGCAGAGCTGCTCATTGCCACATGCTTGCTGTGAAGCATTCAAGGCTGACACGGGGTCATTGCCCAACTTGGGGATTTTGCCTGTGGTATGGTTATCTGCTTTTGCTGATCTTATAGCACAGAAAGGGAACTGAAGGCCTTGAGTGGAAGACAGAATGAAAAGGAGATCATAGCCACTCACGGACAGACTTCAGGGCTCCTTCTGCAGTCAAGCAGAAGCTGGACTGAGACCAGGGAAATTCCATAGATGCTCACAGGTCGAGGAAGTGAAATTAGCCATTTGGCACCAGACATACCCCTCTTTCTCCATTAGCACTGTTAAAATGGAATCCAAGCAAGTATTTCATCCAGGAAAGATTGCAGGCATGCCACTGGAATTCTTCTTGCCCAGTCTCTCATCCTGGCCCTCAAGGAGGGAGGGAACAGAAGCCCGACGTTCCAAACACATCTCATGAGCACCTCATTCATCCACAGATTGGCACACAGCTGAGAAATGGAGCATTCTGCAAGTTAGCATATCTTCAAGCTTCACATAGCCACTCAGTAGAAATAACTGTGTGTCCAGTATAGCTTTAGACTCCAACTTCTCAGTAGTAAAGGTTCTACTTTCTAAATTATCTGTTGCTTTAAAAAATTGCCTGCAAGCACTTTTTAAAATATATTAAAGTTATTGTAAATTATCATTTACAAGACACTATCTGGGTTGCTAAGGCTTTATAAAAGCCTTGTGCTTGATGTGAACTCATAGCCTGAGATTGCAATTAAATGGAAAATTACCATTTCCAGCCTAAAATGAAAACTACGCAGATGAATAGCCAGCTGCATCCCATGTAACAAAATCCTAAGAAAAGCTGACTGTATTTGCTTTCTTTTTTTCTCACTATCAAGCCCGCCCTGTTTTAACAGAAGTGGCTTTATAAGATCAAGATGACTGTGGAGGACAGAAGGAAGGACAACTCTCCTCTTCCTCCTCAAAACTTTGCAATACTGGAATGCAAAACACTTGCTAGTCTTGTACTGTTGTGATTGTCATACCTATTTGCCTTTCCAACAGAATGATATTTTTGCTAGTTAGACAAGAAACCAAAGGAGAACACTTAAGAAAATACTATTCTTGACTGAACTTCTGGCATAGATTTGTATTATTGACAGAAATTTTATCATCCTAGAATAATTCTATTTATTCAGGTTAAAATCAGTTAAACCTCACATTAAAATCCACAGCTCATGTTGACTTGAATCCAGCAGGATCAGAGGTTTTTTTCAAACAAGGGTTAGGTCTGGAAGGCTGAGAAAACTCTGTACTGTTGGCATGCTTTCAAGCACGCCAGATCGTCTCAAAAAAATATTTTCAAAGATTAGGCTCATGATAATACATCTCTCACCATTTTAAAGAGAATCTTAAAAATGAAACATAGGACAGTTTGGGGGCAGAAATGCAGCCACTGCAGCAATCCCAGCTAGCATTGCTAGCCCTCTGGTGCACACAGAGCAGGCAATAGGCCTTCCCTGTCCTAGATCCAGGTAACTAACTGCCCTCTGTGCGTCCATAAAGCTGGTCTGTAGGGTACCACACATTCATGCTGCCTGCACACTATGCAGTATTGGTGCAAGAGCTCTACCTGATCTCTGGAAGTACCTGTAGACTCCCTGATTAAAGTGTGATTAAATCCAAGACCCAGCTGCCAGGGGAAGGGAAACAGAACAGGTGTCAAAGTGCCCTGGTACCACCCACATGGCAGCACTGAGGACACTGTCCAGAGTGGGCGCTGAACAGAAGGAAGTGGCCGGGCTGGTCAGGTGCACAAGACATGGGAGAACATGAAGCGATTTTATATCGTTCCCCCAATCCCTCATGTTGAAAGAAAAAAGGTAAGCTTCATGACCAGGATTTGAGGCTTATGCTTCAGACCTTCAGCTGTTCACCTCAGGGTCCAAGGAAGAAACCCTCACATACAGCTTCCACATTCACTTTGTCACTATGTGTTTTATTGAAACATTTGGATACACTTTCAGTTCAAATAATGTTGATTTCTAAATAACATCATTTTTGTTTTGTATCTTATCCCTCCTCATAAAAATATTTAAACAACTTTTACTGCCTTTTATAAAGCAACCCTAAAAAGTGCATATGGGAAGGACGTACTAAAGCACAAAGCATGCAGATTAAGAAGCTGGAAATGCATTTCCCAACTGGAACAAAAGGTTTTGAATTCACAAGGGCCTTTTCCTCCAATGGTAACTCCAGTTCAGTTATTCAGAGTGCAGCAGAAGAGATAAGGAATACCTCTGCCTATCCCAAGGTGTTATTGTTCTGCTACTGAAATGCATGAGTGTAGCAGAGAAAAGCAGCCAAAAGGAAACCTGAGCACCTGGAGCTCCTGCATTCTACAAGAGGACATTCACATATTTTAATCACCTAAACATCAAACTTCATCTATGCTCTGTGCTACAACTTAGTTCAGGAAAGTACATTTACTGAATGAATCCCCTGTAATTAGAAATTCATGAACCTCTTCACAGTTTCTACTACAGGAGCTGCAGGCATCTAAATTATAAATTTAAACACTCCTGTGCAGATCCCAAGGCAGGATTAATCTCACTGTGCAGACAGCAACTGTGAAAATTGAAAACCAAGCAAGCGCTGGGAAAATTTAGGGGCATAACCAATGGGAAAGGAGATGACTAGAGACACTATAAATTTATAAACTGTTTTATGAATTCATTGTATCAGGTGTAAATATGGCACCTACAGGGGAAAACTTCTGTGAGAAAATTCTGACAGCCTCTTCCCTCAAATACCTTCCCTGTTTGCTCTGAAGGTACACTGCATGCTCCAGTCTAGCTCCTGAAATGATTAAACAGAGACATATGTGAAAGATAGCCATAGCACAGAGGCCTCTAAGTGTTTGTTTTGCTTGGAAAGCAGCCGTTCTGCCTCAAGTCCTCCACCACGTCACATCTCAAGCCCCTGCGTAAGCTCTGCAGAAGGTGAAGACCAGACTCTTGTGCAGAGACTGTGCAGGTACACAGGTGCTCCATGGAAATTGCCTGTGAGTCACTGGCTACGGGTCACAGAACAGAACAGAGAAATAACATCACCTACCCCTGTAGCTATTGCCTCAGCAAGTACTGGAAGGAATTACCTGGCTCAGACTTTCCTGTGGTTCAGATTGGTTAAAGTCCCATTTTGAGCCTCAGACTGCTGCCTCCAAATCATACTTTCAGCAGAATTGTTTCAGTGGGGAGGGGAGGCTTTCTGCTCCGTTACTCCTGTGTGTTAGGCCAGAGCTGACACATGCTAAATGATAACATCCTGCAGCAGCAGCAAAATGCTGGGTCAAGGAAATGAACTATGTAGGAGGAATGGTTAAAAAATGGGAATTCAACCAAGTAAATACCTCTTCAACACATGAAATAATAGTCCAAAAGTCTCAGAGCCTCACAAGCAACACAGTCATCATCCAGCTCTTAGTTTAACTAATGATGACTGTAGCATTCAGAACATGCTGCTACAGCACTCACATGCCTGCTTTTAGTGTTAGGCATGGAAGAAAAACCATACCTCTTGGCATGATGTAAGTGTTGGGCCTCTACAACATAACACATCACAGGGAGCAGTGTTTGACATTCTCCCCTCTGCCAACAATAAAAGTAGAAGTACTGTTGTTTGCTTCTTTTCCAATCTCAAATACGTTGTATTCAACACTACGGTTGGAAAACACAGGCACTGAAGAACAGTCCACAATGGTTTTGAAAAACATAATTCACTAGTAATTACAAAGGAACTTCTGTACAGCCCTATAGCAATGAAAAGCTATGCAGCGCTAACATGAAAATGCATGTGTTACAGACAGGGTCTGAACCCAGAAAAATTACAGCAGACAAAAAGTAACTGCAAAAGGCTTCAGAGAAAAAAAAGTCGATACAAGAACACAGCTTTCTACAGTTCAAAGATCTGATACGTTCCAGTTCATTTTCCAAACAAGATGATGCCAAAGCTACAGTAGCTGTCTCTGTAGTAAAAATGTCTAAATATAAAGCTGTATATACATAATTGGGCCACTGCAGGTCTTGGAATGATATATTTTGCACCCATCATGAACAGTAAAACAATAAAGCATTCTTGTGCTGGTATAACTGCATCTGTGCTAGAGCTGTTGCTTGGTATAAATAGTACCTGCTATTTCCTAATAAAACTCCTAATGTCTGTCAACATCATCAGTTAACCTTTATTGTTTGAATACAGTCAAAAGACAGTTATGTGAGGGGAGAAAACAATGGAAAATAAAGCAAAATATGTAGTGTTTCAGAAAGGACTGATGGATCAGAAAGTGGATGGGAAAAAAGAGAAAAGCCAATCAAATCAAGAATGTTTAAATGTGAAGCCACACAGGGATGAAGATGTGGCACAAGTGAAGAAGATGCAAGACAAAGTCTAACTGGATATTGCACAAGGCCAGAGCAGAACAGTGCCCCTATCCTTTGCTTTCCAGCAATTGCAGCATCACGATCGTGGAGTGGTTTTTAAGTGAAATACTATCACAGGTAAAATGGCAAGAACCACAGGCAGCTCCAGTTAAAGGCATGAGAGAATATTCCAAACTTCTCAATATCAACAGCCCTGGTCAGTTTTTATTCACCTTTCAAATTCAGAATACCAATTCCTTGAGTAAGTTACGCTCTCCATCTCCTTCTGTGAAACATTTCTCAGAATTTACTCATTTTTCATTTTCATGTACACAATGCTATAATGCATTTAATATTAAGCTTATTCACCACTTTCACAATTTCTCATCAAAATATGCCTTTTATTGTACCTGAAAATATCAGTTTTGAAAATGTGCAAGGAAAGGAACACAGAGTCTGAGGCTAAGATCAATGCCTCCAGTAAACTTACACAGCCATGCTGTACACATCTCAATCTGACCTACCACAGAAACACTGACTAACACAGAACCACTCAAAGTTGCACTGATAATAATGACATATCTGTGTACTCAAAAGCCATGTCCATGCCTCCAGCAGACAAAATTTCAGATCATCTATAGTGCAAATGAATAGAAGCTTGGAAGCTGAATCAATTCTTACACCAGGACCACAGGGATTCTAGCAAGACTGCTTTTTTTTTTTTTTTCACATCAGGTAACATTAAAAAAAAACAAACCCTCTATGTTGTTTTCACTTTAAGTTGTACCAAAAAGTAAATCACCAATGACTTATTCAGAAGATATGTAGCAGAAAATCTAAAGTTGACCTCTATTTACTAATGCCTGGTGAACTTCAGGAGAATGAAAATCAGGAGAAAATACTATTCATTAAGAAATCCACAAAGAACTTCTTTTGGTAATGCCACAGATGCATGGGGAACTAGCAGTCAAGTCCTTCATTTCAGGGGAAAAAAAAAAGGATTCTTTATTACTTTCATTCTGGGAAACCTGAGACTTAGTTTACTTAAAAAAAAAAAAAGATTTATTCAAAAAATTGTATTTTTCTTATTTATGTCATGTTGATAACCTGCAATGCATTTTATGTTGCAGACTTCCACCTTTATTACCATTGGCAACTGCAGTGAGACAGTTCTCCATTTCCCTGAGACACCTCACATCAGAGACCCAAAGCCCCAAACAGATTTCGAATAGATCCATATATTTTGATTCCTTCCATTAGATCCATGAGTTGCAGTAAAAGCCAGCCTTGTTTCTACAATCACATGCTTTGAAACATGTCACCTGCAGGCAGGGCAGCCCCACAGTCAGGCTGCCACTATCATGCCATTCTCAACCATACTCACAACCTACCCCTGGCTTCACGCTTCTGCAAGAGAATCTTATGTTAAAAGATAAAGTAATAATAATAAATAAATAAATATATTTAAATGGGAAATCAAACCTCCTAGAACATGACTAAAATCTTTTATTTAATAAAAAGACCTCTGCTAATCTGTAGTTTCAGTTTAATGTTTTTAACCCAGTTTAGTTCCCTTTAGTGACTCCTGTGTTTGTTATTTCCTGAGAAGACTCCAGGCGGAAATCTGTAACAGCTCTCTCTGTGTTTCACCATGCAGAAGCACATGGGTTGGTGGGGTCTGACCATCCTTTAAGCTGTTCAGACTCTGAGAACAGAAGGAATACAGTAAGAAAAGGTTTTGAAATATTTTCTATCAGTCAAACCTGAGTCAGCAAACAAATCCACTCTCTGCTGACATTTTTTATTATAGCCCAATCTTCTCAAAGAAGCCATTTGTTTCAAGATCCTTTTTAAGAAGGCACACTTGAAGCAGAAAAGAAACTGTTCATGCTGGGAAATATTTCAGTATTATTTCCTTTCTTCTTTTGAAATCTGACATTTAGAAACAGAATCAACATTTAACTTGAAATCAAACTGATTTTATTTACTGTGTACATATGTGAAAGTGAGCACCTGGAAATTAAGGTGGATAGTATGAATCCATTCCTTAAAGCTATGCACTGAACTGTTTGGTCTCAACCTGTAAAACACACTTCAGGAATGTGAGGGGGTGCAGTAAGAGATGCAGGGGTTGGTAGCTGGATGCTAACTTCAAAGTCTCCTAGAAAATGAAGGATAAATTGATTTTCTGAACAAGAGAACCAAATACAAATTAACCATATTAATGCAAAAAAAGGATGAGCCCACAAAATTGCTAGTCCATATTTATACAGTCATCCTGCTATAAAAACTGCCTTTGATAAAGAAGCTTCTAAATTAGTCACTCTCTCTTTACCTTTGAAATTTAAGCCGGTATTTGATGGATGCTGTGGGCCAGACCTTTGCTGACTGAAGCCTTCATTAATGGTTGTCACATGATGACTATATCTAACTGAATTTTTTATTAAATCCAATCCACTGTATCATATTTCCAGTCCCACAGATGACATGCAAGGTTGTTCTACCACAGAATTGCAGGGGTTGGAAGGAACCTCTAGAGATCATCTAGTCCAACCCCCGAGTCAAATTATCATATCAGAAACGTGGACATGCATTGTTTTTTACATTTTTGTATGTTTGGACGGTCAGTTATCAAGTGAAACAGATTCCTCAGCAGCAAGTAGCAGAGGACCTCCTTCTGTTTGGAGGTCCTCTGCTAATTGTGCTGAACAGTGCCTTTTGCCACAGACAGAACAGCACAAGAGGCGACCATGAGCCGCAGGGTGCCCAGAGAGTCTGGGTAAAAACAGCCAGCCCTGCAAGCATGCCTCACCTGTACTGGCACAGAGAAGGTTCAGTAGGTTTACAGTCCTCAACAGGACTGTGAAGCTAAATAATTGGAAGGAGGACATTTACAACTGCAAATGCAAGAAACGCCTTTGTAACTCTAGAGTCCATCTAGGGCATGCGTTCTCCACATTAAGCCCTGTTGATTTAATGACAATATAAATGCTGTCTCCTGTTGTCTTCCTGCAGGAACTCAGGGGTTTCATGATGGCTCCCAATCTAGGTAACTAAGTCTTCACAATCTTCTCTACATACATTGAACAGAAACAGAACAAACATAGAAAATAAACTCAAAAGACAAATGGAATACTGCAGGCAATGAAATGACAAAGCACCAGACTAGAAGTGACAAAGGAAATGCTGACAGCTGGAATGTGCAGCAAAAGTAAGGCAAAAGCAGACTAAACTACAAAGTTCAAGGTAAGATGAAGTGCTGAGCCAGACCTCACTGTGGAAACAGATCAAGTAGATGAAATAAAGAGCCATCGGTACAACAATTGAAAACAAACACTGCTTGCACAAACCTCTCAAACAGAAAGGCAGTAGCGAATGTACATATGAAACACAAAACTCTTAAACATTAAGTAAATCAGCCCTACAAGCCCAGAGACCCTTGCTCCCCTTAATGGTATTATTACACTACTGGTGTGAGTGATACCAACTACCAATTACAAGCTAAGAGAAATGGGATTCAAAAACTTTACACTGTTCAAGTCAAGTCATTACAGCTAACAATTTGCTACCAAGCACTTGCGTACTGCTTTGTCACTGCTGGCAAGCATACTGGTAAGGCAAGTTGCAAGCTGCCTGGTTGCACCAGTCAATGCATCTGCTGAGGGAATAAGCATGCTGTGTCTTGACTCCTTTGCCTACAGGCAAACACAAATTATGCATGCAAAACCCTGCAACAAACGACCAAACACCTTGCCATTGCAAATGCCTTTGTGTAAGACACCGTGACTCAGTTTGCTAGTAGGCCCTATAACAAAATTATTTTACTGAGGTAAGGAAAATCTGAGCAAAGTCACATTTAAGTTGTACAAACACCTGCAAGAGTTTCTAAATGCTTGGGTTTTTATGCAGCCAAGGTCTGCTTGTTTGGGCAGGTGTTACCAGTGCTAAGGGAGCGTCCATGGCACAAATTCCTCCGCTCAACCACCTTCACAAGGGAAAGCTGCCCTAGCTTCTGCTTGAATCACAACTACACAATGGCTTGTCCAAAAAAGCTGCAGTTTTTCTGCTCACACTCCCCTCAGTACCTTAGGTTTCTTCCAGGCTATGTTCCTAGCAGGGCTTAGTTACAATAGCTGAAGGCTCTTCTTCAAGACAAACACATTTCTTTAAGTGCTCGTGTTGTTTCAGACCCAGTTCTACCACCAACTATTCCTCAGTATTATTTTCTCTTATTCAGGTTTATGTGAATTCTGTGAATGCATGCCCACCAACAGATACAGAATGGGTCTTATATTACCCAACGTTTTGTTAAAAACAAGTCCTTAAGCATGCAGGGAACACTTTACAAGTGCAGCGTAACCACCACGTGACTCTCTGACATAATGGTTTTAAACAATGCTGTCTCTTCTCATAAATCTAATCACAACAGTGACTCTAATTGCACAGGTTGGCAGCACAATTCTCTGCTAATCATTCTGACACTGATGCACTGCATTTACACTGTAAATCAGATAAGTCTCCCTACAATTTCTGAAAAGATTCCAGTTTATATTCAGGTGAGTAAACAGAGTTTTTTGGTAAAATATCTGAGAACTGAATTGACCTTTGTAGTACATACACAATACATTCTCTAAGCCAGGACAGAAAACGTATTTTAAGGCAAGAGATTTAGAGTATTCTTCATTTCCACATTCAGCTAAATAAAAATAGGACTTTAGCAAGTGTAGCTGAAGCTACAAAATAATCTCTCATACGCCACAGTAGACTTTTACAGATACCAGCAGGTCCTGCTAGAAGAACTACGTCAAGTATACTGCAGTGTGCTTAGAGTGCTACCTACTTCTATATAGTATGGTTTTATGTATTTTCACAGGCGTTTAAAGCAACATCAGCATCAAATATTTTCCCTGACCACCTACTCTGCTATTCATTTACCTTAATCCCAGACCCTTCAAATAGATATATTTTTAACATACTCTTTCCAAGAAGTTGAGTGGTTAGGACAAAGTATTCAACCACGTGCCTGTCAACAATACTCACATGCTTCAATTCTGGCATGCTTTCACACACTTTGTGAATGGAGTCCAGATCCTACATGTGGGGTACAAGCAGTAAGGGTACAAGGTTAGCAGATAATATAATTCTGTATTTTTTTAAATGGAATTGCAGTGTCTGTAGAAACTGCAGCTTTCCGTGTTTCACAGTACACTGGGATGCAGTTTCCAAGCCTGCATTGGACGGACAGATCTTTTTAAACCTGGGAAAAACAACAACAACAACAGATTAAATCACTCACTGTCCAAGCATGTCTAGAGGCTCATTGTCAATTTGTAACATCACAGAAAGAAAGAAGTCAAAAGGGTGGAAGCTGTTCAGCGCTATGAACAAGTCAGGGCTGCAGCAAGGACAGAAAGCTTATCCAAAGTCAGTTTCATTAATCACCATTCCTCATAAATACATGCAAATTCTCACACCCAGGAACACTTCTCACGTATCTAAATTCACTAAGAACTCCTGTGATCACCAGATTGCAAAGGTGGATGTAACTGAATTTCTTAGACTTGAAGGACACACTCTTTTGAAAACAAGCTTCAAATCCTGATGAAATTGAAATGCCAAAACCAGATTAATTCCCAAGTTGAAGCTATGCTTTAAAATACAAAAACAATCTCAAAATCAATTCACCAACTTTTTGCTTGTAACGTTTTTCCAAGTATTCAAAGTTAATGACGACACTGAACTAGATCCCATCACTTGCACTTGTAACCCTCGTTGATTTCGCCCTTGTGTTTCCCTGCTCTTGACAAGCATCCAATCCCTGTAAAAGAAGTGCTTGGCAAACGAACATACTGAAAGAGAGGCTTATTTTCACATCACCTTTTGCTGTAACTTCAAAATGTCAAAATTTAAGCATGAGTAAGCTGAGAGCACTCATTTGAAGTGAACTTTATCTTTTCACTTTTCAAGCAATAATTAATTGCCTCTCAACTGTCAACTTGAATTACACACTATTAACTACACAAACTATTAGCTTTTTACATTAACAGCTCTGCTTGTTCACTCCTTCAACGCTGTTCAGATTTGACTGAGAAACTACTTCTACCAGCCCAACACTCCTTGTTTCAGAAAGCAGTAAATGGATTCTCACAACTTCTGCAGCTGCCCCCACTGCCCCCACCCTCACCAAGGTCTTGACGTGCCTGCAAAGATTGGAAATGCTGTTACTGTTATTTAGGTACTAAAATGTGAGGTTATCTCAGCAGATCACTCCCACTCCAGTCACTCTGCTGGCTTATGCAAGATATACGCTGTAAAAACTGTGCTTCATGGCCTTTGCCTGTTTGCTGCTAAATTAATCCGTTTTCTTTGCACGTCCTTGGCTTCTCTAACACTGGCAACTGCTCATCTTTTATGCCACTCCTTTCTATCATTTCAAGTCTGTGTTAGAGGACAAAAAGACATTTCTCAGTTCACTAAAGGAAGAGTAACTTCAGCTGCTCAAAATGAAAAACATGATTCATTTGCTTTTGCATCCTGAAATACAGCTTTTTGGTAGCTACAAATGTGCTTGTGATTATTATTTTCAACAAACCTGGAAATGGTGAAACTGTCTTAACTAGTTGCTTGTTTATAGAAAATAAGACCATGGAGGCTTTAAGAGATAAGCATGTAAGGCTACTTTAAGAACATCTCTCTCCTTCCTGCTGCATCCCCACCTCTCCCCGTTCTGGGTGCTTTGCAAGCCATAAATTTTGATGCATCTTCTCCACCAGGGAAAGGGGAAGTAAAACTCTTCAAAGAGGTGAGAAAGTCCCCTCCAGAGTTGTCTTCTGCTTATAATGCACTTTGTACTGCTTTGAGCAATTTGCTTTTTAGAGCTGTTTTTACTGTACAACATCCTACTCTCTGCGGGACCTACTCCTGAGGGATTTTTCCACAGCTATATCCTTAGAAAAGTGATTTATGTGGGGATCATGAAACGCACAAGGCACTGCCGTTCCCAAGAAGAGAGAAAACAAAATGAAACCCACTCAACCTTGAAGATCTGCCTCCCACCAGGATAGCAGGTGGGTTCAGGTCTGTTGTACTGCTTTGAACTCTCTGTTTGTACTCCTGAAGAGCAGAACAGCAGCCCTGCAGGCAGAATTGGAGAGAGTACAGTGCAATGGTCAAGAGAGTATGGAGCAAAGCTCAAACGCACAGAAGACTACTTCAGAAGATGGTGCTCCATGGGGTGAACAGCTTGAGACAAATTAGCAATGCAATGCTGATGTATCTGTAGATTACATTTGACAATATTCAGACAGCTGTGGCCTTCCAGTGGACAACAAGGCTCCTGACAAATACCGCTCCTTCTGCAGTAAATAACTCAGTATGAAACTGAGGGTGGTAGGTTTACTCAGATAAGCTAAAAGGGAAGAAAAATCTCTTCTTCATTATTTTCACATGCTCCATCTGCAAATACCCTGAACAAGCCTCTCCAGGATTCAGGAAACTAACTAAAGTGAGATGACTCAGGCTTTTGTATCTTAAGAATAAAATGTTGTTATTACCAGTGTCTGTTCTTCCTCAGAATTCACAAGCACATTTGTAACACAATTTATAACACGTCTATAGCGCTCACAGACAAAAATGGAGAATAATTTGTTGCAAAGATAAAAAGCATTTCCTCCAGGAGGGAAAAAACACAAAGCAAAACAAATGCACACATTCAAAAAGGCCGACACAAAAACAAGCCCAGCATGGAAGCTAAAAAAATATTCCCTCTTTTAGTGTCTGTGAACAGAATTCCTGAAACTGTAATAGAGAAATCTAGAAATTAAAAATTCTGAGTACCTTTTCCAGTTCTACTCTTGATTTTCCGTATTATCCCAAGGAAGTTACTTAAAACCTATGTGCTTATATGTATTTATCTGGAAAGAATTCTTATCTACTGTTCTTCATGGCTTTTTTAAGACAGTACGAAAACTTCAGAAATGTCACACTGAGCTATCCAAAAACTAGACCTACTTCTCTTATTGTCATGTCTCTCCGTATTTGCAACGGATCACAGAATCACAGAATTGTAGGGGTTGGAAGGGAACTCTAGAGATCATCTAGCCCAACTCCCTGCCAAAGCAGCTCCCTAGCCCAGGTTGCACAGGTAGGCGTCCAGGTGGGTCTGGAACGTCTCCAGAGAAGGAGACGCCCATCACCTCTCTGTGCAGCCTGTGCCAGTGGATGGTCGTTAACACATCTGCTGGTTATCTGAAAAGGGTCCAGCTACAGTGGCCACTCAGTTGCCTAAAGGACCCCTGAGAACCATCTCACATCCTCTAAGAAAATGACCACAGAACACTGACTGTCAGCCACTCAGTCCCAGCAGACAAAACTCTCAAAATTCTTGCAGGAATATGTACATGCCTTCATACATTTATAACACAAACAAGGTTTGACTAGACTTGATCACTAAAGGCAGGGGTAGCTATCTTTAGAAGAACAAGGAAGCAGAGACAACACAGAAAGGTGCAAGTTAACAAACAGCCTTTGCGATAGCACATTGGTGAAGGCCACAGTAAACAGATTAAGTCTTGCTGAGTAGGTTAAATGTTTCATCCTACCTCATGCTCATTGTAACTGCAGGACTATTGTCAGGTCTTTCATTTATAGAGTAAATAGCCACTCTGAAAAAATAAATACAGAGAACGCAAAACAAAACACTATAACTGCCTTTTTATGACAATCCAATTCCCTGAAAACTCATTCTTCTCAATTTGCCTTCCTTTATTAAAAGCACACATGCCAAGTTGAGATAACATCTCCTACTGTTATAATTTTGATCTACACAGCAATTTATGGGGTGCTCTGTGTCAGCTGTGGTGCAATCTTTGGCTCTGATTCCACATATTTGAGCAGTCCAGCACACTTCACAGCCTGTGACTATACTTACAGCACTTGCATTAAAAAAATAGAAATAACAAATAGGTAGAATTAACCAACTTAATTTTCATCCTCAAGCTTCCCCTATGCTTTGAAAAAAACATGTAGAAATCAGCTCTGAAAGCAGACTTTGAGGAGAACACATCAGCAGCTTGCGTTGTGCCCTTAATTAAACCAGCATATTCATGCTCTTTATAAATTCTCTCCGTAGCCACAACGTAATTGCTCCTATATGTCAATTTCCATAGTGTAAGCTAATGTTTTCATATGCATTATCAGCACTGCCTTGCTGACTGCTTAAGATAAGGCTCTTGTCTAGCAATGCCAAGGAGACTTAAGATTCCTCTGCCATGTAACAATGACAACAGGAGCCATCCAGAGAGCCTTCTGCTCCTCTAGATTTATTATTAACATTTATTATTTATTATTATAATTTTTTTTAAAGGGACAACACTAAGAATGTAATTTTTTCTTTTTGTTCTTCTTCCCCTGAGCTAGCATCCCTGAAACAAAATGTACTTAGTTCTTGTTTCAGCTCCTTCAAATACTGTTTTACGTTCCTTCGCTGATTGCCGCTTTCTGCAGCTGGACAGCCTTTCACATATATCTAAATGTATGTCCTCAAAATTTTCAACAAGTTCAGAGAATGATTACTGCTACAGTCACAAGTCCAATTTATTCTCTTACAGTTTTGGATGGAAAAAAAAATCCATCTTGGCAAATGAAAAACCAGAAATGGCTTACAGTCAACTATCAAGAAAACACAGAAACCCAAAGCAACAGAACGTCCTGTACACCAAACACCAGGAACAGCAGCAGGCTGTGTTACTCCTCAGTGCCACTGAAGAGACATCATTTATCATTAGTCAAATCCAGTCATTGTCCCGTTTCAGGTTTTGCCACATCCAACCAAGAGAACAGGCTTTGTCCATGGGTAAGGAATCAAAGGTCATCCAACAACTCAATTCCTGTATGCTTCTGCTTAACACACTGTAAAAATGGACATTTCATCAACTGGGTCTGCAAAATGTGTGTATGGAAATCATACATAACAATAATCTGTCAGCATACACCTTCATATCATGGCACAACGGAATAAATTCCCCACACTGCTGTAGATAGAAAATCTGCCCTCCTCATGACAGAGCTGTAATACGCTACCTGAAAACACATTTTCAGAGAAAAATGTTATCATAATGTTGGGAAAGGACAGAAGCAATTTTACCTGATGTCCCCTTACACTTCAAAAATTATTTTCTAGAGACAAATCAAGCAAGCACTGCTGAAGTATACTTTCCTGTATGGTTTTTATCCCCCCCCCCCCCCCCTTTTTTTTTTTTTTTTTTTGTTTTTTTT